>CAKNXH010002339.1:67250-113111 GCA_932178445.1 Andricus quercusramuli | reverse complement strand
TATATAAGCTTGGTAATTGGAAATTTAATCATTCCATTTTTGGTTGAATGTTGATCATTTTTAGTTTAAAATTCAACTTATTGCTTATAAAATTGACTTTTTTGTCAAAAACTCGTATTTTGGGTTTGATAATACAACTGTTTTATATAAAATTAATCTTGTGTTTCAAAAAATGTAACTGTTTTCTTCAAAATTATTCTCTTTGAGTTGAAAAATCTTTTATTTTGGTAGAAAATTCATCTATTTGTTCGAAAATTAACTTTATGGTTAGAAAATCATACTCTTGGGTCGAAAATTCAACTATTTTGTAGAAAACTTTCCTCTTTTGGCTTCGAAATTCGTCTTCTTTGTTAAAATTGTGTTATTTTGGTAAAAACTTCAATTATTTTATTGCAAATTAACTTTTTGGATGCAAATGAATATTTTCGGGTCGAAAATTTCACTGTTTTGTAGAATACTCTTCTTTTTGGCTCAAAAATTCAAAAATTTAATTGATATTTTTTTCTATCCTGAATGAAAACTCTTTTTCAAACTATTCTATTTTCAATTAATGTTTAATCATGTTTAGTTTAAAATTCAACTATTTGATTGAGAATTAAATTTTGTATTGAAAATTCATATTTTTGGGTTGAAAATTGAACAGATTTGTAGAATGTTTTTGTTTTGAAAATTCAAGGTTTTGGATGAAATTTCTTTCTATATTGATAAAAAATCTTTCTTGGTTGAAAGCTTAACTCTTTTGTTGAAAACTTGTATTTTTTGGATGAATTCAACTATTTTTAATGTTATATTTGAATATTTTTTAGTTGTTGTTGAAGATTCATCATTCTACTTGTTAATGTAACTATTTTCTGAAAGTTTAATTATTTCTGTTGAAAATGAATTTCCTCATTGAGAAAATAATATTTCTAGTAGAAAATTCAACTGATTTGTAGATAATTCGCCTTTTTAATTCGATAATTCAACAATTTTTGTTAGAAAAGTTTTTTCTCTCTGGAATAACAAATTGTTCTGGCGTTTTTCAGAGAAATTTTATCTCTTGTGGCTAAAAACAACTGTTTGGTTAAACAATAATCTTTATTGGTTGAGGATTCAACTATTTCATTAAAAATTCGTATTTTTTGAATTAATTTAAATGTGCTTGATTTAAAATTGAAATATTTTTTATTAGAAATATCAACTCTTATATTATTGGTTCAGAGTTAAACTTTTCGATGGAAAACTCAACTATTCGGTTAAAAATTCACCATTGTAGTTTGAAAATTCAAGAATTTTGTTGAAAAGTTATCTTTTCCAAAAATGTAACTGCTTTTTTTCAAATGTCTTCTCAAAATTTCGATTTTTTTTCTTGAAGATACAACTATTTGTTTAAACCATTAAGTTTAAACTATTTGTTTAAAAATTAAACTATTTCGTTTGAAATTCAAATATTTTCGTAAAGATTCCTCTCTTTTTCTTGAAATTTCAACTATTTGGTTGTAAATAATATAAATAAATAAAATTATAACATTTTTTTAGTTAAACATTCAACTATTTTGTTGAAAATACAATATATTTTTATTTGAAATCTTAAGCGTTTCATATTGAATTAAATATGGTACCTACACATTAATTTTATTCTAAAGAATGTATTTCCCTATTTACACGAAAAATGGAAAATGTAAAACGACTCCTACTTAAAGGAAAAAAAAACCTTTCGCTTATTAACAGTATATTTCGTTTCTAATAGTACTAAAATTATTCTCAGTCGAAAAATATCTGTGATCTAATTTATTTTTTTCTTATCTAGCAAACCAACTTCCGAACATTTGGCTATCATTGATCTATGGGAGCCTTATCAGCAAAGCAAAAGTTTTCTTCAGATTGGAAATATTTCCAATAATACTGATCCGTCCGTCACTCTTCGACACGATTATTTTACTGATCGAATGAACTTCTGGAAAGAAAATTTTCCTCTGCTTAAGTTGTAATAAATTATCGATTTTTTGTACAACACAAATTGTCCATGTTTTTCATAAAATGTAAATATGTGTGCGTGAAGGTCCATATTTTTAGAAATGAAATTTTTGACATCTTAGTGAAATATTTAATTATTTATCCATTCACCCAATGACCTTTCAATGTATTCTGTTTGTTAGAATTTGATTCGTCACTGGATAATCCCTCCACGATTTAGTGTGGAATTTTGATAAATTCCCTCGTTTAAGATTTGATTAACGATTTCAGGAAGAACACAATTATTTTGTTTACGATTGATCATTGTCACGGAAAGTCTTAATCAGTTACCTGATTATGACATTAAATATTTCTATGAGCATCAGAATATCTCTTACTCAATTAACTTAAAGTGGAAAGCATATTCACGAGTTTTCTAGTGAAGGCTATTTACTTCAGAATTAAAAAAAAAATCACTTCTCTTTGCTATAGATTTTTTCAAAAATTTCAGTAATGAATGTTCATTCGGGATTCGTAATATTTCTATTACTTTCGGTATTTTCATTTGGATTACTTGCGGAACCTGTGGTTAAAATATCTCAAGGATTTCTTGAAGGAACTATACTTCAATCAAGAAAGGGAAGAAATATTTCGGCTTTTATTGGAATACCTTATGGTCAACCTCCATCTGGAAAATTAAGGTAAAATTAGACATTTTTGTTCTAATTCCCCAGGTGAACATATCTATGTTTAATTCCACGCGGAAATTTGGTATGTTTCACGTAGAAATTTAAACGTTATTTTAATTAGAATAAACTAAATTAAATTAATTAAAATTAAACTAAACTTGATAACATTCATTTGAATTGAATTAAACTTAATAAACTTATTCTTAATTAATTTAAACTAAATTGAATTAATTCAAATTGAATTTTCCCAAGGTGTTTACGTTGATCACTTTGGCGATTTTAAAAACAAATGGTTTAAAACCTTTTGCAAAACCTTCTTTCTAGTCCAAAAGTCACATATCAGTCGGGAGAGACCAAAAAATATTTGTATTTTCGTTAAAAAAATATAATAATAATGAAAAAAAGCTTCTTTCTTTAACTTATTTTTTAAAATGTTTTGGGGTTTCTACGGAATTATAATCACTTTATGCTCATTTTTATCAATTTTTTACAAAAATAGTTGTATTTTTCTGAAAAAAAATAAATCTAATTCTTTTAAACTTTTTTCCCGATTCAATTTTAGAAAAAATATGTAAGGAGAAATATATTATTGTGAAAGAAATGTGGATTGGGATCCTGAATTGAACTTATTTCTGGAAGATCGCCTTTTTAGTTTGAGAATTCAACAATTCAGTTCAAAATTCCTGGATTTTTTTTAATTCATCCTTTTTTTGTAGAAAATCAATCTTCTAGATGGAGAATTCATCTTTCTGGTTGAAAATTCAATTATTAAAAATTTTTGAACATTATGTTTTTTTGACGGAATCATAATAATTTTCTACTTCTGTGAATTTTTCACAAAAAGGATTTGTATTTTTCTTTAAAAAATCAAAACCTTTCTATATTAATATTTTGGATTTTTCTTTTTTTTTTGCAAATCAAATAAAACGAAACAATATGTAAATAAATATATTGTATTGATAAAAATGTGAATCGATCAGGTAGTTTTTTTGTTAAATATTCATAAATTTCAATTTTTTTAAAACTTTTGTTTAATTAAAAAAAATTGTTATGTGAAATTAACAAACGAAATAATATAAAAAGAAATATATTATAATAAAATAAATGTGAATGGATAGAATATTTCGATCTCGTTAAATATCATTAGATTTGAATTGTTTTTATGTTGTTCACTAATTGGTGATTAATGTTAGTATTTAACATTTGAATTATTAGAAAAATAAGAATAGTAAAGATTAAAAATTGCAATTATAAACATTATGATTGAAATACATTAAATGAATTTTGCTTGACATATGATTAATAAATGTTTATAAAATAGTTTGTATTAAAAAAGTCATTTTTTAAGCAGGAATGCGGAAAAAGGGAGTTATGTCACAGCCTACCACTTTACATATAGCAAAACCTTCTTTACAGTCTAAAAGTAAAATATCAGTCGATGGAGACCAAAAAATACTTGTATTTTTGTCAAAAAATACAAAAGTAATCAACAACATTTTTGCTGTAACTGATTTTTCGAACAATCCAGTTTTGTTACGTACTTTTAATTACTTTATACTAACTTTCATTAATTTTTTACAAGATGATATATATTTTTCTGAACAAAAAAGAAAATCTTATTTCTTATTTCTATTTTTCCAATAAAATTTTACAGCGAAACATTATAGGAAGAAATATATTATATGAAAAGAAATGTGAATCGATAAAATATTTCGATCTCGCTAAATACACAGCCACACAAAAAATAATATTTCTTCGGGTCTGGAGCTCAGACCATGTTTACTATATGTTTTTGTGGTCGCTGAATCCGAATCCGAGGTCCAAAATACCCCAGCACATCAGGGTTCTGACACAACCTCAAAAAACCTCATAAAAAATCTTTTTTCGGGTCTGGAGGTCAGACTATGTTTGCTATATGTTTTGGGGTCGCTGAATCCGAATGCGTAGTCTAAAAAAGTCCATCACGTCAGGGTTTTGATTTTCCAAGAAACTCGTGAAATTTATTTATCCGACTCGCGTGTGTCTGCATCCAGGGCAGCTTCTCGGGGTGACGGCGGGCAACGGAGCAAGCGTTTTACGACTCGGAGAGTCTGATCCTCAGGATTCGGATTCAGAGACCCCAAAAATATATAATAAACATGGTGTGACCCCCGGACTTGAGAAATTGAAATTTTATGAGGTTGTTTGAGGTTATTTTTTATAATCCTGACGTGCTGGAGTCTTTGGACCTCGGATTCGAGTTTAGTGACCCCAAAACAAATAGTAAACATATTTTGACCTCCAGACCTGAAAGAAGATTTTTCATGCGGTTTTCTCAGGTTATGTCAGAACCCTGACGTGCTGGGGTTTTTTGAACCTCGGATTCGGATTCAGCGACCCCAAAAACAATAGTAAACATAGTCCGACCTCCAGACCCAAAAATAGATTTTTTATGAGGTTTTTTTAAAGTTATGTCAGAACCCCGACGTGCTGTGGTTTTTGGACCTCGGATTCGGATTCAGCGACCCCAAAAACACACAGTAAAGATGGTCTGATCTTCAGACCCAGAAAAGTTTTTTTATGAGGTTTTTTGACGTTATGTCAGAACCCTGACGTGCTGGAGTTTATTTGAGCCTCGGATTTGGATTCAGCGACCCCAAACATTTTTTTTGTGTGGCTGTGATATGAATATATTTGAATTATTGTAATGATATTCACTGATTGGTTATCAACATTAATATTTAACATTTCAATACTTTGAAAAATCAAAATAGAAAAGAGTTTTTTTCAATTACTGAGCAGACATGACGCTTATTCAGGACAAAAGCTTTTTCGAAAACATTTTTTTTTGTTTTACAGCCTTCTTAAACTAAAAAAAATAGGTCGACATATTTTTTTTTTGTAAAAAAGTCGGCCATTTGTAAAGATTTCAAAATTTTCAAAAACCTTGATGTCCTGATCTGGCCAATGCCATCATAATTGGAGTCATATTTCACTTTTTTGTTTCTCGCAATCTAATTAGACGAAGCCTCACCACCTATTCGAAAGTGACATTTTTGCAGAGGCGCGGTCAAGGACGCTCCAAGATCGCAGGTGCGGGAACAATTTTTTTAAACGTAATTTTTTGGAGTGAAAGAGTGTATCAAAAAATAGCAAAAACCCGTTTCCAGTTATCATGTGTAGTTTTTTTTCAGTAAATTTCCAAAAATAGGCTCGAAATTGTGGCTCGAAACTAGAAGACCCCCTTAATACTTGCAATTTAAATTTTTAGAAAAATTATATTGGTAACTATTCAAAACTGCTACCATTAGCACTAAAATAATAATAATAAAAAAAAGGTTTCGGGTAATAAATTCAAAGGCTTATAAATATTTTTGTATTTATAATACAATTGATATACAATTGATATTGAATACATTTTATATTTTCATCAATTTCATAAATATTCATTCTAATTGACATTGAAATTGTCATTTGCAAATATTATCGATTTTATATTCATAATTAATAATTCAAAATACGTTAGCATATTTGGTTTTAACATAACGAGAATAAAATCAGTTATGAACGTGATTTTTGAACTAGAAAGAAGATTTCCCCAAAGCTGAAATTACCTTAATTGAATTGAATCAAATTAATCAAATTACTTTATATTTATTTTTATTAATTATTTATTTTAATTCAAATCTAATTTCATTTATTTTTAGTACACTTTAATAAAAGCTAGTTTGAAAAAAATATTTATTGTATATTTTCAGTTTTATGTGAAACGTTTACTATCTTAATAGGTATTATTCCATAAGTCTACAGGTTGCTTCCACGTGGAATTACAAGTAACAGAATATTGTGCACCAAGGCAGCGAAATATACTTTTTACGGCCGAGCGTGAGTTTTTGCAAACACGCGAGACCGTAAAAAGACTCCGCCGCGTGGGTCAAAGTAACGAACGCGCACGCACATTCCCGCTGACAATAGAGTTCACTTTATCGACCTAGGCCGGTAAAGTACCCTACCAGCAACAAGGGCCCACTTTGCTGTTTCGAACCACGCCCAGAAAGCGAGAAGAACATACTTCTGTTACATAAACATTTTTATCTGGAAATCCACGTGGAAGATTTTTAACTGTTATGTGGATTGTCAGGATGTTGTATGAATTCACTTTGAATTTCCACCTTAAATTCCAAATGGATACTTTCATCTCGGTCAGAATTATTGTTTATTTATTATATTTGTTATATTTATTATTTAATTAGATTTCGAAGTCCTTTACCAGCAAAATCGTGGAATGGAATACGTTTGGCCAATAAAGAGGCAAATGTATGTTCTCAAAATTATTATGGAACATATATTGGCGATGAAGATTGTTTATACTTAAATGTCTTCACACCAATTCTGGATTTCCAACCCATTAAGGTATTTAAACCAATCCTAGTTTCAAAATTTTAAGATTTTTTAAGAGGATACATCGGTAAATCCCGCAAAAAGGAAAGGGGGAATTCATGAGTGGATTCACAGTTTGGAGAAATATTTATTCTCATCATGAAAAATAAATACCAGTAATAAAACAAATTATTAGAAAATAAATTTACTTATAGCAGATTTTTCAACTTCTCTTTTTTCCCCCTCCCGCCAAAAAAGTTGAAAATTATAGAAATAGCGAACATTTTTCTTGGAGAATGTGAAAATTGATTAAAAAAATGTTTAGCTGTTTGTTTATGATATCAGATTTTTTAATCTGGTCGCTAATTAGTGATATAGAGACTTTTTTACGTAATATTTGTAAATTTTAAGTACGTCGAAGCATCCGTTCGTTAGTTATATTGGCTACCGTTTAAAAAAACATAATACGAGAAAAGAACGGTTTTAAGATTTGGAAAGCTTAGAATGCCATAGTTTGATGAAAATTAAATTTACCTCTATTTTTAATAATTTGAATGATTTTCTAATGGGACTTCACTCAAAAAACTGGTGAATAATTGTGGAATAATGAAATGCAAAAAGTAAATCGAAAATTTTACCTTTGTACTCCCTTAAGCCAAAGGTAAACGAAAAATTATTTTATCTACTAATTTTTCACATTATGTTGAAACTTTAGGACAATGATACTGAAACAAAAAAATTATTGCCAGTAATGGTCTATGTTCATGGAGGTGGATTTTCGCAAGAAAGTAGCAACTTAACAGCCTATTCTCCTAAATATTTAATGGATAGAGATGTCATTTTTGTTTCAATGAACTACCGATTGGGAATTCTGGGATTTTTATCTAGTGGCGATTTAGTGGCTCCAGGAAATTTTGGATTAAAGGATCAAAAACTTGCACTTGAATGGGTAAAAAAAAATATTCGAGCCTTCGGTGGAGACTCAAATCGAGTTACACTTTTTGGTAACTCGGCTGGTGCTGCTTGTGTTCATCTTCACGCACTTTCAGATGCAACCAATGGTAATCCAAAGAAGTTATAAAATTATGTAAAAATAAGAAATACTTATGACGTTTTATAATGTTTATAATACTTATACGAATTACTATGACTGACCAATAAAATTGATAAGACAAATTGGTTATCAATTATCTCTTCTGCTGTGAATAACATAGTTTGATAAGTGGGTTTTTGCAATGTTTAAAAATTCATTCTTTACATGGACATAATATATGATTGGAAAATTATTAAAATTATAAATGCAGACTTAGAAGTCTTTCTCCTATTCCCCTCTTTCCCCCATTTTGAAGAATTCCTTTTTTTTCTAGAGTTTTAAAGAAACTTCCACTTTTTCTCGTTTTTCTTTTCTTAAGGCCATGTGACGAGTGGGTCACGTGACCGGATTCCTACCTTACCGACAATTTTCTTAATTGTAAACTTATGTTCACACGAATAGCCACATCGAGTTGAAAATCTGGGATAATAAATAAGAAGCACTAAGAAATGCGGCTCTGGTCCTAAATTTTAATAATTATGAAAAAAGCAAAAAAAAAATAATTTACAAAAAAAACTTTTTTCATAATTATACAAATTTAGGACCAGAGCCGCATTTCTTAGTGCTTCTTATTTATTATCCCAGATTTTCAACTCGATGTGGCTATTCGTGTGAACATAAGTTTGCAAATAAAAAAAGGGTCGGTAAGGTAGGAATCCGGTTACGTGACCCACTCGTCACATGGCCTTAAATGCGAATTGAATTATAGAACCCAATATTAAAATCCAACTATTTTTGGTTAAAAGTTCATTCTTTTTTTTTTAGAATTCTACTACTATACATATAATTGGTTCAGAATTCACTTAGTTTCTGTAAAAATGGTATAATTTGTTTATAAATTAGTCTTCTTGGTAAGTAATTCAACCTTCTTGGTCAAAAAATCAAATTCTTGGTTGAAAGTTGAACTGCTTTGCAAAAAATTGATTTTTTGTTTGAAGATTCATCATTCCAGTTGACAATTCAATTGTTTCGTTGTGAATTAACTTTTTTATTAAAAATTAATATTTTCAGGTCAAAAATTTAACTGTTGCAAAAAACAACGTCTTTTTGTTTTGAAAATTAATATTTTTGGGTCGAAAATTAATCTGTATTATAGGATATTCGTCTTTTTGTTTTGGAAATTCAATTATTTTGTTGTAAATTCGTCATTTTTTGTTGAATTCAACTGCTCTTTATTTTACATTCATATATTTTTGGTTGAAATATCAGCTATTACAGGTTTCATTTTTCGAACATTCATCCTTTTTCATCAAAAAATCAACTAATTGTTTGAGAGTTGAAATACTTGGTAAAAATTTTATTTTTGGTTGCATTAGAACTTCAACCATTTTGCATAAAATTAAACTATTTGGTTGAAAATAACATTTTTGTTGAAAATTAAATTTTGTTATATAAAATTCGTCTTTTTGATTTAAAAATTCTGCTCATATGGTAAAAATTTTATCTCTTTTGGTATAAAATGCAACTTTTTGGTTGAAATTCCTTTAACTTTGTTGAAAATTCAACAATTTCGTGAAAAATCAAACTGATAGGATAAAGATTAAACTGTTTTGTTGAAAAAGAACTTTTTTGTCGGAAATTAATATTTTTGGTTAAAACTTTAATTTTTTGATGAAAATGTATCTCTCATGGTACAAATTTATTCTCTTTTGGTATAAAATGCAACACTTTTGTTGTAAATTCTTTTATTCTGTTGCGATCATGTGAAAATTCAACAAGTTTCGTAGAATATTAATCTATTCAGTTCAAAATTGAAATATTCATTATAATAATTATAAAAAATTGACGTATTTCAAGAAACTAATATATTCCTTTTTTTAAAGAAAATTAAATTATTTAGTGACAAAATCTTCTTTGGTGGAAAATTCAACTACTTAGCTGAACTTTGTTGAAAATTAATTTTCTTTTAAGATTCCATTATTTGATGAAAATGTATCCGTCGTGAGTACAAAGTTCAACTATTTTCTTAAGAATTCAACTCTTTTGTGAAAAATTCGCCTTTTAGACATGAAAATTTGACAATTTTTTTCTCTGTAGACTGGAAAATCTTTCTTGGTAACAAATACAACTACTTTACTAAATATTTAATTTTTTTTCAAAAATTTGTCTCTTTTGCTTGAAAGTTCAATTAATTAATTGTAAACGCAAATTTTTGGTTGAAAATCATTCTTTTTTTCTTAATTTAAGTATTCGGTTAAAAACTCATCCTTTTCGCTTGAAGATTAACTCTTTGGTTGGAAATTCATCTATTGGGATTTAAAAGTCAAATGTTGTCTGAAACTTTCGAATTATAGCTGTATTAATTTTATTGAAAAGAAGTTATTCTTCTATTCTCCCCCTATTTTTGCAAAAAATCCACCTATTTCCCCTGACTTGAGAGGATTTTTGAAATAGAATATATGTAAATACTTTTAAAAACATTTCAACCATTAAGCATTAAGAAAAAGATTTTAAAACGATGATAATAATAATTTAAAAATTAATTGCAAATTCTGCTGCAGAATGAAACAACACCAGTTTTTTAAAGTATTTATATATCGAAAAATTCAGACATCACATTTTTTTAAAAATAACGATCTGATGTTTTGTAGGTCTCTTTCAACAATACATTATTCAGAGTGGCAGTATGATGGGCAATTGGGGATTTCAAGAAAGAACTAAATTTAAACCTTTAGTCAATGATATTGCCAAAAAAATAGGTTGCCCAAGAATTAATTCCAAAATCCTAGTAAAGTGCTTAAGAAGCAAAAATGTGCGAAAAATAATGGACGCAGTTATAGATTCAACCGATGCATATGCGGTAATGCCATGGTTACCTACAAATGAAATGAAATCAAATGATGCATTTTTAACTGATAGTCCTTTGAATTTATTGACTAAAAATAAAATGAAGGATCTTCCTTTTTTGACTGGTAACACTGCCGACGAAGGAGTGATGGTTACGCTTGGTGAGTCACTTTTCCTTAATTGAAATTCTTTTTTAAATATACGAGGTATATCGATCAAAATATTTCTTATTATTTCAGAACAAGCAAAGACTCCTTTGAAGGACAAAACAAAACATTTTTTCAACCATTAAAAACATTTTATTTGTTTTAGAATATTATGCCAACTGGCCAACAGATCCAATGGTAGAATATTTGGAAGAATATATCAATTTTACTTCAAATTTTTATATGAAACCAGACTTGATAAAGTACAGAAACTTAGTTCAGGATTTTTATTTTACTCATCCTGTTAATTCTATGAATGAAGATGAGGTTGGTATCTATAATTTCAATAAAGTTTAGAAAAATATTTTTGCAATTGATTTTTAATTACTGAATTGTATTAAGTACTTGAGAATCCATATTTATATTCAGTGAAGTTGTTGAAATTTCAACTAAGACTGATAAATCTTTTAGAAAATTAAATTATTTTCAATAAGCAAGTTCAATAACAACCCAGTAGTTGAATTTGAAAAAAATTAATTCTCAACGAGAAATATACTATTTGATATATATTAAAGAAAAAACTTAATTTTAAATAAAAACCAGTCCATTTCAATCAAAAGTTAATTTTTAACAAAATAGTTGAATTTTCTAAGTAAATAATAGAATTTTCAGCCCGGCATGAAGATTTTTTAACAAATCAGTTCGATTCGTTAACCAGGTATTCGAATTTCCAAATAAAACGATAAATTTTCGACTAAAAATGGAATAATCAAACTTCTAGTTGAAAAATTAAATATTAAATGTAACGAAAAAAAAAGATTTTTCAACTAAAAACGATCAATTTTCAACCAGAAATGGAATAGTTCAATTTTTAGTTGAAGAAATTGATTTGCAACGAAAAAAAATTGTCAAGTTGAAGAGGAAAAGGGAAGTTTCTTAAAACAAGGGAAGAAAGAGAAATTCTTCAAGAAGGGGTTACAGAGGGGAGTGTGAAATCTGTATTTAGATGCTACACTTGTCAAAGGAAATTACTAGTTTTCATTTTCTTGAACATTTATTTGATGCGGTGTAAAATTGTTATTAAAATATAATTCTTAAAATGTTATTACAGCTTCTGAAAAATTTCACAAAATTCGGAGGTGACACTACATTTTATTATCCGCAAATGATTTTACTCGATAAAATGGTGAAAACAGTAAAAAGTCCGATTTATTTTTACTCTTTTGGCTATCGTGGAAACACAACTCTGATGACAATTGATTTCAATATCACTGAAAATATTGGTGTTGGTCATGCGGAGGAACTTTTGTACCTTTTTCCAAAAGGTTTTGCGGGAACCTTTTCTGAACAAGATGAGAAAATCGTCAACCTAATGGTAGATTTGTGGACATCATTTGCGATAAATGGGTGAATATAGTAAACCAGACTATCTTTAACATACAGAGAAATGAAAGTTTTATTCAAAACCTAGAAATATTGTCACAACAGATAAATATGATAAAAAATTGGTAACTTACTCTATTTGGATCGAAATAATTAATTAATTTTTTTTTTCATTATGAGTGTTTTAGAAATAATTGAAATTTCAGTGTTGTATTTTTTTTTTCTTATTTAGCAAACCAAGATCTGATGAAATGGATGATCCTAATCTTTGGCTGCCTTATAATGAAAACGGCAATTTTCTTCAGATTGGTAATATTAAAAACAATACTGATGGATCTGTTACCCTTGATCAAGACTTCTTGTCGGTTCGCATGAATTTCTGGAGAGAACATTTTCCTATGCCGTAATGTGTATTCTAGTTAGATTTATGTAAAATCATAAACAAAATATATGAAGAAATGTCAATGAAGCAACACAATGATTCAAAAGTAATTTTATTCCTGAACTTCAAAAATCATAACTTTTCAAAAATATCCTCTAATTAGTAATTGACGAAATCAAATAAGTAAAACTAACTTGCTCCTCATTTTTCGAGGGCCTGCACTCTGAATGTATAAAAAAAACTATAAACACAATCTTTTTTTAATTTCATCCTTATGTTATAATTTGAGGATGAAGAATGTTTTAGCAGTTCATGGTTTTCTAAATCTTTTTCAGAATTTGTTGCAGATTAGGAGTTATCATTGAAGTAAAAAATTTTTCTGTCCAGCCAGAGATAATTTTTATCTAAAATTGAATTTCCACGCTGCAGACACTTGATAACAAATTGAAAAACGTTAGCAACAGCTGTTAAAAGCGAAAGTTTTTATTTGAAAAATTGTAATCTTACTATCAAAGTCTGATTATAAATATCTGCACAACAAATTTCTATTCATATGAAGCAAAATTTAAAATTTGAAATTCGTAGTCTTCTCTCCTACGTGAAGGGAACCTGAGTTCATGAACCCATTGCCATGACCCATGTGGTCGACCTCTGATTGGAGAACAAGGGTACAATATTAAAAATATTTTTCAATTTTCATATATCGTTCATTATTGATATTAATTTCATTATTTTATTAAATTTAGAAGGCCAAAACGTGAAATGGTTAATCCTTTGCTCATATATAGACAAAGGTCTGTACTCAATAATGCAATGGAAAAATTATAGTAGATGAAGATTGCATGTATTCAAATAAAATGGCTCTAAGGTAGGGACAAAAAATCTCTTTTACATCTTTTGACTTTTATCGTTTGTTTTATCAATGATTTTTAATAATAACATAAAATATTAAACAGATGAAAAATAGTTAAAATATTGTTAATAATGATTTCATACTCTCTAGATAATTGTTCTCGAAATAATTATGATACTTGTTTTGTCTAGGAAACCAATGTCTGCTGAATTGGATGAGCCTCACCTCTGACTGCCTCCTAACGAAAATGGATTTTTTTTGGAATTTTTTTATATCAACTTCTGGAGAGAAAATTTTCCTATGCCACAATGTGTTATAGTCAGATTTATACAAAATCTGATATATTTCAAATTATAACGATCATCTTTTTTGTCCTCAAACCTGTTTTGAGATTCGAATTTCCTGTTTTCTCAAGAATTGACCGGACAAATCATGCTGGGAAATTAGAGAGTTGGAATCTCGGATCCACATTTGCAGCGAATTTAGTTTGGGGTTAAATTTGATTATCTTTCGGTCGAAACTACAGTTTAAGCTAATTTTGTATGAAATATTTAATAATTGCATCAGCCCTGGTCACTCAAAAATGTAACATTCTTGAGAACCGTATTTTTCGAATTTTTCTTTTTTACATTTTTCTTCAAATCGTCAGGTGATTAGAATCAGTTTCAGCTTTTGCTTCAGGAGGGTTTCCAAGAATACCTAATTCCCGCCAATGTTTTCGGACCTTAATAAGTTTCTTTACATGCCATAATTATTTTCTAGTGATGGCGAATCTAAATATGTTGTCCATTTTTTCATATTTTCAAAAGTTTACTAGATACATGTAGAAAATGACAGTTTTAATCTTCCTACGAAAAATGGTATGTGCTTGCAGTTGTTGAGAAGTACAGCTTCCGGATTTCTAATTTGCAAACCATTTACTACAAAATTGCAAGTTTTATCGATTGTCAAATGTAAATCCTTAGCAGGTTCTAACTGTTTAGTCCCAACTTATCTACCTATTTCCTGGAAATGACATGCTCTGCTGTTTCGGTCTATAGTTTATAGATGTCCGAGTATAATCAACAATAAAATTTACGAACAAAAACTTCTGTTAAAGCCTTATTTCTGATCGCTGAAGACCTTAAACATGAATTGGTAATATAAAATTCAGTATTTTACTCAAGACTTACAATAACACTTCTTCCTTAAGACAACTTCGGATCGACTTGACAAGTATCCCCCTCGAGAATTTCTATTATAATCGCAAGGCCGGATCCACACATTGGGTACTCGATAAATACCGAGCAAAAGTTTGCCGAATCTGCAGTAGGGTGGTTGGGTCAAGTGTGGGGAAATTTTCGGTATTCGTAATTGCCACTTCTTGTCGAACGTCCAAAGCGAATATTGCATTGGGATAAACATAGGCGAGCAAGTGAAATTCGGGACGGCATCCAATCATTTGGAATTATCCGCCCAATATTTTGTTGTATGTAAATCTGGGATTTTTTAAAATATACCCACAGCACGTTTCAGATGATAGTCAGAGGACGAAATTACCCTTCTTCTTTTGCAACAATTCATAGCCATTGCTCTAGGCTAAACAAGCAGCTGTATCAAATATAATTCTAGAATTATACACTTTGGAATTCAGTGCTCGGCTAAAGGTGAATATTTAGCATTCGGGAAATAATTGATGTGTGGATACGGCTTAAGACTTGTATCTACGACTTCTAAGTTTCACCTCTGTCCGTGAGTGAGACATAGCCATCTTGAAGTGAAATTCAAGTCGAGCCAAGTCCAACTCAAGTCGAAATATTTTTACTTGGGTCAATCCGAGTTAATCAGAAGAAGCCCGAAAACTGGTGCGAGCGGGGGGCAAAGGCTTTCTCTACTACGAACCCATTCCAATCGCAAACGTGTTCTAAAATATTTGCTTTACAATAAAGTGATGTTTACTTGACTTTTATTTACGCTGCTATGTCACTCTCACATATCAAGCTTATGGGCTTAGAGACAAAAGACTAAAGATTATAGTATTAAGTGTAAAGTGAATTAAGTAATTTTTTAATGAACAGAATGAAGAGAACAGGAGAGATAGTTGTGTGAACAGGATAAAGTGTTTTGGTGTACGTTCGGTCTTTTCTAGTGCACAAAATATATTTTTTCAAGTATGGCTCAAGGCCTGTGTAAAATTTTTCAGGTCAATGAATTCAATAACGACAACCATGCAGTATGAAAGGATGTAGTGAACTTATTGCTGATGAAGGAGAGGATTTGGTCAATGGTTGCTGAGGAAACAGCAAGCCCACCGACTACAAATTGCAAGGAATCAGATTCTCAATTTTAAGCAAAAATTGGTCTGCTCGTGGAGAAAAATTAATTAGTGCACATAAGGAATACCAAAACACGGCTTTACAAATAAGCGCGAAGGAAAATCACAGAATTTTGCCCATATTAGACCCTTAGGTACAAGCGCATTTAAGGCGACGTTGTCGGGTTTACAGCTTTGACCTCTCCTTAAAAATTTTAAAGTTTCATGTTACAGAGATTGGTATAATCCGAAAAACGTTTTAGTTCCTGGGCGGCCTCAGACGAGAAGGTTCATTCTCGAACCCAATAATAAAAATTTCTTCTAATTCTTAAAATATCTTAAATTTTGTTTTCATAAAACTTATTAAATTGGACAAAAAAGGCGTCTAAGTTGTGTCCATGTTTCAAAGTTATATTATGTGATTACTTAGTGTCGTCCGAATCAAGCCCTGATTTACGCAGATGTAACCAGAAGTATTGGAAGAAAGGGAGATGGAAGGAAAATTATAAAGGATAAGTTTTTTAAACATTATTTTTTATTGGTTGATAAATATTGATTCAAAACTGTTATGAATTTGATATTTTTTCATTTTTTACGTCAGTTTTGGCCCCTAACCGTGGCCGGAATAGTATTATTTTAAAAAAAAAATTTTTTATGGTTTCAAAAAATAAATTAAGTTTCAACCCCTATCCGCGGTTGGAATGCATTATATTATTATCTGCAAAATTTACAAACAAACATAGCAATTTTTGGGGAAAAAATAACAAATGTGTTATAAATGTATTGATTTTTGAATTTTTACTTCAGTTTTGGTCCCTATCCGTGGCCAAAATAGTATTATAAAAATTTGGTTTGTGGTTTTAAAAAATAAAATAATTAAGTTTCAACCCCTATCCGCGGTTGAAATGCATTATATTATTAACTGCAAAATTTAGAAATAAACAAAGTTATTGTTGAAAAAATACACATTATAATTAATCTAGGTTATATAAAAAATTGAATGGGAAAAATTTTTTAAAAAGGTATTGTCTAAGGCAGGACTGATTCACATAGCCTTACTGAAGAGTCCGGTGAGTCAGTCCAGGACGAAACATAAACAATCCGAACTTTATTTTAATTTAAAAAGAAAAATTATATATTTCTTATAACTTGATTGCAGAATAAAAATGTATACTATCGACCCTAATGCCAATTGAAAAAATCTTCTTTACAGTCTTTATACTTGGGTCAATTAATAACGATATCTTTCAACAAAACAGCAAAGATATCATCGAACTATACCAAATATCATTAAACACAAAAATTTAAGAGTCAAGTGATTATGCAGGACCAGCTCTGCGCTACGAAGAAGATGCTAGCCAACATTTTAACAAAGCCGTTAACAAAAGTTAAGCTGCAATTCATGCTAAATAGATTTGGACTTCTGGATCAGCAGGTTTGCAAATACAGTTGAGGAGGCGTGTTGTAGATCAAGCCTTATTTGCGACACTCCAAAGAAGCAGTGCAAGGTAGACTCAAGTTACTTCTACGTAGATCAAGAGCCCCAGGAACTAACAAAATCCGATCAGTTCCGTCGCTACGAGCCGTCGGCAAACCTCACGGCAAAATTCTTCAGTTACAGTTTTGTATTATTTACACTTTCAGTATTTATAAAGTTTCTTTTGTTCAGTGCTCAATTGTGCTCAGTAATTACTTTTAAGTATGTATATTTACGTATGTACATTCACAGTATTACTGGTAATAGAACACATCAAATTATGTGTATTTTAGTTCATTTTTTTACTCTTGTTGAATACATATTTTTAATTTCAATTGTTATATTGATCACCGCCACATTTCAATTGTAATATGTATTATTCTTTCCTTATAGGGCTATCTAGCCCTAGAAACTTGCCATAAATAAATACAAATTCAGTTTCATACAGCTAAATTCATGTTTTTCATTGACTCAATCTTGTACCTTTCTACTCAAAATATATCAAATATTTGCTTTACAATAAAGTCAGCTTTTAGAATAATTCAACAAAATTAAAAAAATTCCCACATCACTTGAGGTTTACTCCAGTACCTAACTTTTGGAAAAGTTTACAACTTTTTTTTGAAAAATCGCAATGTGAATTGGGATAATTCACTCAATTTCATGAGAATTATTTCATCTCGTTGTTTTTGGGGCTCATTCCTGGATTATTCTGAAATTTATCAAATTTTTTGGAAAAGGTTCTGGATTCATTAAGGAAATGTTTTTCCAATATAAAACATGCAATTAATCCAAAAAAAAGTTAGGAAAATATCCCAAATTTGTTACAGTCACACAGTCCTACTTTCTTCATTTGAATCAGTGAGAAGTGGGTCATTGAATCAAATCAGTAAAAATTTTCACTGATCCATAACGCAATCTCACTGATATTCAAATAGCTAGAAATGAGTTACTGAAACAAATAAGTAAACATTTAAATTTACAAATAATATCCCGTATGGTTCTTTTATATGACAATGATCGTTTCTTAATAGGTATATATGGCAAAAAATCATGTGGATTTGAAAATATTCTCTGAAATCATTATATATTTATTTTAAAAATAATTTTTTAAAAGTGATTCAATGATTATTGTTTTATTTGATGAACGCCAGTTAAAGGAAACTATAGAAGTTCCATGTTGTTGTTCTTTACATACGTCATCGGAATTTGTTACTGAGTAAATCGGTAAATTTAGCGGCGTGCGACTTGTAGCTGCAAAAAGATATCGGTTCGTTGGTCTAGGGGTATGATTCTCGCTTAGGGTGCGAGAGGTCCCGGGTTCAAATCCCGGACGAACCCAATTTTTTACATTTTTCCAATTCAATTATAATATGTACTAGATGGATTATTTTTTTTTCTTGCATTGAAATTCCTATGCCCTTTAAATTAAAATAAATTAATTCCGAAAATCGTGATAATTTGAAAATTAATTTTTCTAATGACTTACTTTTAAGATCCTAATTTAAGAATGCTTCAGTTTTAAACGAAGTTTGGAATTGTTTGATTTTCAACGTTTCAAGTTTGAATTTATTAATTTTGAAAGTCTGCAATCAGAAAACATAATTTTTTAAGTTTTTACAATAACAAAAATTTGAAGGTTTGAAATATTTAAAATTCTTCTATTTTGAATCAAATTTTTTATTACAAAAAATCTATTAAATCACTTTGAATGTCTCACTTGATACTACATGATATGATACTCATTAAGGCCATGTGACGAGTGGGACACGTGGGCGGATTCCTACCTTACCGACACTTTTTTTTATTTGTAAACTTATATTCACACGAATAGCCACATCGAGTTGAAAATTTGGGATAATAAATGAGAAGCACTACGAAATGCGGCTCTGGTCCTAAATTTTCATAATTATAAAAATGCAAAAAAAATTATTAACAAAAAAACTTTTTTCATAATTATAAAAATTTAGGGTTAGAGCCGCATTTCTTAGAGCTTCTTATTTATTATCCCAAATTTTCAACTCGATGTGGCTATTCGTGTGAACATAAGTTTACAAATAAAAAAAGTGTCGGTAAGGTAGGAATCCGCCCACGTGTCCCACTCGCCACATGGCCTCAATCATATATTTTTCATCTTTCCATTTTGTTTTCTAGTTTCAATTTCAAATATTAAAAATGCCAGAACAATTTCACTATTGAATGTTTCAAAACTGCAAAATTTCATTTTAAAATCTTAACAGTCCATTTTTAAATTGAATGATTCTATATCTAAATATTACGAATGGTTTCATCTCAATTTTAGTCAGTTTTAAATCTAATAATTTCAGATTTAAATGTTCTCAAATATTTGGTCAACCTCAAGTCTTAAAAATGATGTTATTTTAGAAGTGGGGTTTGAAAATTGAATTATTTTTGGTTTTAAAATGTTCCGCAATATTGAGCATTTTAAACTCAAATAAAAATATACAATTTCACGTGAAAAATCCTAAAATTGTGCAATTTCGATATTGAAATCGTGCACAGCAATCTTGTTCTGTATTATTCGTTCATTTTTTTATTATCAGTGTAATATTTAAAAATTGTCCAATTTTTAGTTGAAAATTGGAAAAATGAAGTTTTAAAAATTAAGCGATTTGATATCAATGGTTACAATTTTAGAGTTCTGAATTTTAATGTTGAATGATAAATGTTTTATTTTTCCCTTTCATAAGTTTTAATTTTGAAATTAAACTTTGACTCGCTGAATTTTGGAAATTATAATTAATAATTCTATAATATTGAATTTTTTAAACGAATATTTAATTATGAGCGATCCATTAAACAAATTATTTCATTCGTAATGAAATACCCGACTTTCAGTAATCCTTCATACGGCCCGTGCCATCAAACTCGAAATTAAGCGACATTAATTATTTTATGATGCTTATTGGTTATTATAACCTCACTATCACCTTGCAATTCCTTATACAAGACGCTCGAAGTCCGCCACATTCATTTTTTTACAGAACCGCCTTTGCGATGTACCTTTACCTTTAGAACACCTCACAGTATTATTCACTTTAATCCTGCGAAGAACACCATATTCCACCAGTTGAAGCCCTCATCCGGCCCGAAGGACCAATAATGATGAGAAAAGCACTTGAAGAATGACATAATGCACATGCAGGATTTAAAGTTGCTGGTAAAAAAAAAGTCCCTGAAAATTAATTCCTGAAGACGATTCGGGAAAAAATGTCTTTTAAATCATGTTAAATGACATTTAAAGATAAAAAGTAAATTCTGGAGTTGTTTTCAAAACAACTCACTAAAGATTCTTCAGAAAAAAAATGCATCTTTAAATCGTTTTTGAATGTAATTTTTATTTTATTCCAGGAAAGGGAATATTAAAGTATTTTTCAAAAAAGTACTTCAAATTAACATTTATTCAATAAAGAGAATTCTACCAATTAACAATTTCACCATCACAATTTTCTATATTATTAAATATAAAAATGTTACGTTATATTTCGAAATATATTTAAATTCAGCGATGAACTTAAATTAAGCAATAATTTATACGTTCATTCAGGTTGATCTAAATTTAAGAAAGCGTATGATTAAATTTGGAAATTTAAATATTAAATACGTCTTATTTGTCAACAGATCGACGACAGTCTCGACAAAACCAATTTTTAACTTTTGGTTGACTTTTCAGATTGACGCACGACAAGTGTCTCCATAAAAGGCATCCATTGTATACTACTGACTCTAAGTTTCCTATATTGTCATTACATCTGTCACAGATCCTTATATCCTTTTCCTTTAAATGATTCACAAGTTTGGAAACTGCATCGTAAGCATCATGAGTCAAGAAACATCTGATCCCCTTGATGTCAATTTGTTGATCCATAATGGAATGTGGTACTTTTTCGGCTCCTAATTCCAATTCTTCCTTCTCAATTAGTTTAACCTTTTTAATAGCTGTCTCCACATTCGATACGTCTTTTACAACGAGTTTTAAAATGAAATCTTGTTTTCATGTAAAGTGCTTTTTATAGTATGGAGAAGGTTTACTTTTGTTCTTTGGTAATCCTATAACTGTTAGATCTCTGTCTTTGGGCCTGCCTCGATTCCTAATTGCAACAGGCATTTTAATAGTTGATACAGAAAGGGTTCCAGAAATGCTGCTGGAAACCTAGAAAGAATTAATAGAACATTAAAAAACATAAAACAAAACATAATTTTGTATCACGTCATCGGAAAGATAATCCTATTTGACTCCGTAAACAAATTGTACACATTCCTCGAAACACAGCCACACTCTGAATATGTATATGAAAATTGTTTGAATAATTTATAATAATTAATTATTGAATAATTAATAATTATTAATTATTTTGAATGTGCAAAGTATCGTAGAAAACAGTTATTGGAAATTAATTCTTTACTGATTTCGGAAACAAATTGAGCCTATCCTTCAAAAATATCCGAATTCTGAATTTGTTCATGAAAGTTGTTTAAATAATTAATTACTTTTTTAGATTTACAAAAAATAGTGAAAAGTCATCAGAAAGACAATATTAGTTGACTGTGTAAACAATTTGCGTTCAGTCCTTGAAAAAAACCCAAACAAAATAGTTGAATTTTCATCCAATAAAGATTTTGGTTTGAGTATTCAACATAAAAATATGAATTTTGAATAAGAAGAAAACTTTCTACGAAGATACTTGCATTTTCAACCCAAAAAGATGAAGTTTCAACAAAACAATTGAATTTTAAACGAAAAAATATGACTTTTTAACAAAATTGATGAATCTTCAAACCTACAGTTGCATTTTCATCCAATAAAGATGGAATTTCTACTAAACTTGATTAATTTTTTAATTAAACAGACAAATTTTCAAAAGGTTGTTGAATTTTCAACCAAAAAGGATGACTTTTTACAAAATGGTTACATTTACAGCAAATAGTTCTAGTAAAAATTACGAGTGTTGATTCTTAAAACTCACCTTGTTTGTTTGATGCATTTTCCATGTGATCGAAAGGTTCAACAAGCTAATTTAATTTCATAATAAATAAGATCTGGATTGATGTATTTGTTAACTCTTGACTTTCCAATCGTGCGGCTGTCTCTTTTCGCATACTTCAAAAATGTTTCCTTTTCGTAGTTGTGAAGCGCAAGTTCAACATCTTTATAACTTGTAAAACGGTCACCGTTCTGGAAGGGCATTTCTGTGTGCACATAAAAATAGGATAAATAAAATTATAATAATTAATCATTATAAATTTTAAGAATACGTACCTACTGGTTGTAACAGGAAATGTTGATAACACTGGCTACACTCGCGATAATATATATATAACACATACGTCCCAGGAAAATAAGAAATGTACTAAGTCAAATGTTGTACACTCGATGCTGCAGTCCGGCAGACTACGCCCACTGTCGTCCAACCAATCACAGCAATCTACCGGATACGAACCTGGCGTCCGGCACCGGACATCTATACACTGCCTTAATTTAAAGAAGGCGAGGAAGGGATACGGACTCAAATTTCGTAACCTTCGACACTGGCCCTGGCCACCTTAATTCGTCTGGTGAGGAGAGAAAATAACAGGGTAGACAAAGCGAGGTTGATACCTATGCGAACGCAAGAGAAAGAGAGAGAGAGAAAATAACACTCACTTAGCACTCAGTCATACAATAATATTAGTGTCAGTCTTGTTTTCTCAGAAATTTAACACTCTTTAAAACCGAAGTAAAGCAGATTTTCGTCGTATTCCAATGGTAAAGAGGAGCGGCCCACAAATCAGAGTACACAGCCGGCACGCGCGGAATCGCTAGCCAGTTTGAGATTGCTGAAGCAAACAGTAGTAGTAGCTTCTCGAGAAACAGACCCATGCTATGAGCAGTCAATGCTTCCCAAATGAAAGATCATAGACTCCATCTAGCGTATACCTCGATCCTTGAGGTAAGATAATAGATACTCTCCAAATATTCTCAGATAATTTACTTTAATAAATTAATCAATTGAAGACCCCAATAGAAAAATAAATGAAAGTATATAAGTGATTAATCTGACAAACATGTATGTACTTCTGTTTATTTTTCTATTGGTTTGTTCATTTTTCACCAATTTCTTCATAAAATTTCTTCTGTGTAGTTGATATCCTGTAAACATGAGTTGTCGTCCAAATGTTTGAAAAGTTTTCTTAGCTAATTTATTGTGATGGAAATGCAAGTATGATCGGTTTTATATAGTAAATAGATGTGTCGTAGCCTGCATTGCCCATCGACTATACGTGAAAAGTTTAATCACTTTTTAATTTAAGATTTAAATTCAGCAGTTGTTGAGCAGCGACAGCCGGCAGCTTCAATCTTTTCATCCTTTGACAGGCGGAAGGACAATCCAGGAAAGAAGATATCTGATTATCACTTAATAGCAGTTTATCCTTCACTTTTGATGATTATTAAATTCAAACAACTATAAAAATTAATCGACAAAACTCTCGGCGTCTAACAGGGATAACAGGGTGGCCATTTTGACATCGACAGAAAGAACATAGAGTACAGTCAAGCGCGGAAGCAAAGTGATTGGCCAGGGGAAGCTACGCTGCAACATCTAACGTATACTCGGAGCTCGATAAGAAATATAGTAATTCAAGGTCGCCTATCCTAGTGTCCGAAGCCATAGCAGATCTGCCGTACCATCCCGGAAGACTTACGGCTCTCTCGTTATTCTATGCGAGATCTTCCGTGAAAGAATTAAATTAATACAACTTGGTATTCCCGCTATATTCCTTTTTCATTTTTGAAATTTTCTTTTCTTCATTTTGTTCCAAGATAACAGGTTATTAGAATCAGTTCCAGCTTCCCCGACAGGAGGATTTCCAAGGATAGGGGATAACTCGTCGTGGGTATTATTATTATTATTATTATTATTATTAGCATGTAGATTAAGGAAAACGGCATTACTATAAACCTCCCTAAGGAAAAGTCTGTATATCTCCGCCGCAACCCTCTGTCCAATTAGAAGGAGCAGCGGTGGCATACCTAACAAGGGCTCCAATTCCGCTGTTGGGGTTTTTCTTATTGATCCAGTCACTTCCAGACGAAAGACTCTTTGTTGGCTCTCCAGCTGTTTTCTGGAACTAACCAAACTGTTTCTTAACACCCAGATCAATGAGGCATAAGTTAACTATAGGAATCTGTATTATCGTCGGAGATGGTAACGATCGATCGACCTGGCGTTCGAATCCCAGCGGCGGGAAAGAAGAACATTTTTTTAAACGAGTTTGATTGAAAAAGTTGTTAATTCATAACACCATCGAGTCTGAGATAACAATAAAGATTTTCTGTATTAGAAGATATGACTTCGATCGATATTGTAGATTTCCACTTACACAGTGTGTGTGAAAGGATTTTTTCTCTGACCAATCGTTACCATCTCCGATGATGAGATGCCTAGCTGAATTTACTTGTATATAACATTTTGCAAAAAAAGCGTATTTCAGAAAACAGATTCTTCCTCTGATCTCTCTAGTGGCTCAGTGTTCAGAGCACCTGGCCGGAAATCAGTTGACCTGGTGCTCGAATCCCAGCGGAGCAAGAAGATCTTTTTTCTGAATGAATTTAATTTAAAAAGTGGCATAAGTTATAATTGGTTTAAGGATTACCATATACTTATAACCAGTGAACTACTTTGGGTTTGAGTTTCCATGTTTTTCCAATCGCTCCTCTGCAAGCCCAAAAGGCTGCTTTGACCTTATTTAACACAACATCAACATGTTGAAATTAGGGTTCGCCAGATTAGGTGGAATGCTGTGCCGTGTAAAAACCAACAAACATATGTTTTTCTGTCATTAGTATAACAAGGTCATCTACATGCCCATGTGTATAAAAACTTGATTCATTCAACTTACGAATAAGATCATCAATGACGAGTGCCCAGAGGGTGCAGGATGAAACTCCTCTCTGTGGAAATCCTGACGCATAGCATGGAGCGCACCCATCTATTAGTAGTGGTACTTACACCATGGTTCTCAGCAGAATTGAATATAGATTCCGTAGGGGTGTTACTGAAGGCACTGTCTATATCCAGAAAAGGTTCTATTCTTAAATTCCCAGTTTTTCCTGCGTTTTGAATGGGGAAAGTAAATGCATGACGTGCGTCAATGGTGGATTTGCCATTCTGTGAGGCAAACTAATTACTATGAAGGGGTTTATGCGGTGAGATTTCCTTCTTCATATGAAAGTCGAATAACTTCTTTGATGACTTTAACATGAATGAAGTTAGGCTAATTAGTCTCTATGATTTGGCCTCGTAGTAGGAGTCTCTCACCGGATTTGACATAAAGATCGCTTTCACCTTCTTCCATGCAACAGGAGTATATCTCAACGCTATGAATGCCCTAAGAGTCTTAGATATTGGTCCCATCAGAACATTCAAACCTTCTTGGATTAGCGGCGGGAATAGAACGTCTTCCCCAGTATCCTCGAATGTGTCGAATCGCCGGACGACCTATATAATTCCTGATTTTGTTACTATTCGGCTTGCCATCCTCCAATCATATCTATTAACCCTATATTCTGGGCTTAACAGACCCTCCCTTCGACAGGTACCCAGGTTCGAAACTAGGGAAGTGCACCCAAATGAGGTCTTCA
The DNA here is from genome assembly GCA_932178445.1 of Andricus quercusramuli. Lineage (NCBI taxonomy): Eukaryota > Metazoa > Arthropoda > Insecta > Hymenoptera > Cynipidae > Andricus > Andricus quercusramuli. Next base: position 87,070 of record CAKNXH010002339.1, on the reverse strand, counting down.
AATCAATGCTCTCAGTTGACATGTATGGTTTTTCTTTTGGGCCCCCTGGAGTTTCGCAGTATCAGGTACATTTTTAATGCCCTGAAAACGCCCCCTCCATGAGTTTCTTTCGGCTGTTTGTATTTCTTAATATATCTCGCTACACTCACTTTACACAAATCCCAGTTTCAATTTTTCCTAGATCTATTGAATAGACTCTTAGTATCTTTTTTTGAGGCCTGAAGTCTTTAATTCCACCAAGAAGCATCCTTGTCTGGCTTTCCAGTACGAAAAGGAAATTATCCTCATAAGATTTACGTGTGACCATATTTACTACATCCACAGCATACTCCACCTGATCAACTGAGCTTATCCTTCTAAGAATAATTTTCAATAACTTTCCAAGACCTTTGATATATTCATCTCAGTTAGTCGCTCTTCGTTCCCTATACCTGATCGGATTATACTCGTCAGCTGTCAATGAAAAGCACATATACTTGTGGTCTGATAGGGATGTCTCAGGCGATATGAAGCACAAGGTCAGATCAATAACCCCATGCCATCAAGTTGTCATAAATGTTGGTGTATTTCCGCGATTTAACATGGTTAAATCGGTATTTAAAATGTAATCGTAAAGGTACTCTCTCCTGTTGTTGATATTCGTACTGTTCCATATGACATAATGCGTAATCGCATCACATCCAATGATCATTGGCCATCCTGTGGAACTGACGTACTTCACCAAACATCTTCATTTCTCTAATGGCGACGGCTCTACAGAATCGAATAGCAGGTATTCTGAACAAATTACCATAGGCTGAAATCTCCCTCCTCTTTGGAGCTTGATTTTAATCTCTACCAGGTCATTACTACAGAACTTAGGTAAACGAACATAATTGATATCCCTTCTGACGTAAATTGCTGTAAATGTAAATTGGGTCTTGATTCAGGGCAACCGTCCTATGTTCCACTCTAGTAGGTCTGCTTAAGTTGGCCAAAGCAGATATAAAGTGGTGAAGATTAATTTGGATGAACTTGAAATCCGAGGATTTCACGTTGTTTATTTATGACACAAGATTAACTTTGAGGATAATTGATGGTTGTTCGGAAGTTCCAGGTATCCATGCCATAAGCTTGGCAGGCTTAGGAAGGTCCGTAGAATCAATAGCTTCTATGCTTGCACCTTCCCATGTTTTCAAACCGCTTACTGCTTCGATGAGCCATGTCCTAGACGACCTAGACATCTCATCTGGGCAGATGATAGTGAGCAAGTTTTTTTTTAATGGTAGACTTTAAACCTCGGGATAAAGTCACTAGGTTTTACCCTGGCGATCCTAGCCTCGAGTGCTGTCTCAATAGACATTATATATTCTGAATTGAGCTTCTCTTGCGAGAATTCCTAAAGTACAATAGCCCATTCCAGTTGACTTTGAACAGCGAGGCTATATGGGTGACCTGGATCAATAACCCGATCCTTCTCAGGCTCCCTGTCTTGAATAGGAGTGCTGCTATTAGACCGAGAGCGTTCAGGGGTCCCTGATTGAGGAGTTGTTTCGCCTTGCAGCAGAAGTTGTGGGCGATGGTAGCTCCTTCTGGCAGCGCTGCTCAGTAACTTTAGCCTTGCTCATGTGACTAATTAAAGTCCCATTCCCAGCCACACCACTTGAGCTGCAAGCAATCATACAGCCCCCTTATTGATTTAAAGGTGATTTAACCCCTTCGTTGGTTTCCATCTTCTCTACAGAAGAGGTATTCATGAAGGGTGTCATTAAAGACTCTCCTGTATGTGTTTGTTTTTTTTTAGTTGGGTTTACGGGATTAATGTTGTTCCCACGAGCACTTAGGAAACTGAAGGGTCTGTTCCCACAGGGGCCCGCTTGTCAGGATGAAGCAATTTACACTGGAACGTTGCTCGGTATCCTAGGACACCACGTGAGTCACCATATACCCTGGTAACATTCAGCCTTTAGGGAGCTGTTTTGGGGGTCGAAAGCCACCCGATATTCGCTGCCTAGTTGAATTCTTGATGATAATTCCACCTTACTAACCATGAGCTCCTACCCATCTGCTTACGGTTCTTGCGTCTTCCATTTCATTCACTATCACACCGTCGAATTGATTTTGTCTCCCATGCGCCAGTCGAAGGGCCCCGGTGACATGAATCCCGTGTGGCAGTCACAACATTTTTGGCCTAACTCTCTCATTTTCCTTCCGGAGGGTCATTTCTTGGAGTATGTGCCGCTGCCCCTGAAGTCGTCAGCCAGAAGCGTTGCAAACGTCCCGGGCAACCCCAGAATCGTAGGCGAAGGGAATCCAAGAAATGACAGCTCCTCGCGACTCAGTAAATAGCGATTCCCGCTTTTTCTGCTGTGCTATCCTTTCAGGACGCACCTTATTTTAGGAACTAATGCTTTTCTTCAACCTTTCTCCCAAATTTTACCACATTCAAATTACATTCTAATTTTTTCACTATCCATTGATACCCGAGGCCGTGACAAATATTCACATTTCCTTATGAAATTTTGCAGATGTATATCATTCTCTACCCAGATAAATTTGAGTAAGTTGCGTCAACTGAGTGGCACAACATTTTAAGAGGTCGTTAAGAACCAGTACATTTTGACAGTATCCCTCAATTAGTTACTCACGAAATCAAAACAATTAAACTCCTTCCTCCCTAATTTTTTAGCAGCTACCCTTTGAATGTATACAACACATTATAAATTATTTTGATTGCCGTTGTTAATGGATTACTTTACTTTAGAATACATTTATTATTTTATTATTAGTGAAATGCATTGCCCCAAATTTTTGACAGAATTAAAATAATTATAATCTGTTTTAATGCCAAATTAAAATAATTTTTCAATAGTGGAAATTGAAATAAAATTAATTTTTTTGCAGAAATGGGTTTGCATGATGCCTAAATCTACTTTTGTAATTCTGTTGGAAATCTAGGTGATGTATTTCACGTGTTACGTCGTAACAATTTATTTATAATTTATTTTTTTTATCTAAGTATTTTTCTACAAGATTTCCAGTTATTCTTCCTCAAAACAGAATTGCATTCAGCTTTCTAAATTTATTATTTCTTTGACAAGGGCAACGTGCAACATCTGCTATTTTGATTAAGTATTATTACCGGAAAGTTTGCACTTTCAAAATCATTAGTCTCAGGGACATTTTCCCTTATTTTATGTTCATCCTTTTGAAACTCATTTTAGCATCTTGTCCTAGCTCAGGGCGCCTTAAGCCGTTTATTGCTTTATATCTGTACACATGGGCCCTTGGCCACTTTTACTTCAAATTTTGGGTAATTTTATGATTTTGTGATGACGTCAGAAAGAAGGAATGTCTACTGCCCTTCTCTAAGAATTTCTAAGACCAATCAGAGAGAGTCTAATACCCTCTCCACCTCTGTGTCAACGATCTGCGATATCGTCAATGTTCATCCCTCACTTTGAATCTTCAGATACAATTCTACCTCTACCTAGCGAACATTCGACCTCGTCTCGAGCCTATGTTCAAAATCGAATTTTAAACCTTGTCACACTCGTCGTTATAAGTTTCCTTCTCATGTCAATTCTAGTGCTGTGTAATAAACATTTTTTTTATTCAAATATATTTTCGAACCAACTCATTCCACAAAAAATACATCACGGGAAATGAAACAATGGATGGATTCCAGAGTGAAACAATCCATTTAAAATAGATATTTAAATAAAATAAGTAATGTTTTGCTTAAGGGGCCTTGAAACCCCCTTTAATATATATTTTTAAATTCTGCCGAAATTCGGGGGATATTTCGACACCAATAGGAACAATTCTTAAGGAAGCTATTTAGAAAAAGAATAAAGGTTCTCCAATTAAAAAAATATAAAGATGTTTTAAAAGATTCCGAAACTTTTTTTGAACATTAGGGTCAACAAATATCTCAAAAATTTTTTGCAGGCTAGGAATCTAGAAGCGATAACACAAGTAACACATTAAATTCGCAACAAATATATTCTAGAGCTACAGTAAACCGCAATGAAAATTCTTATCTCAAATTGCATTACCACGCTGCAAAAAGTTGAACACAAATTTACTGCTACTGTAAAACAACTTCTACTTGCATAAAGTCTTGTTGTCAATGAAATATTTAATTTTGTAAAATAAATAATGCATGTTAAATCCACACTTTCATTATGTATTTTATACATATTTACATCTGAGCTACAAGCTGAAATTTTAGTTAAAATAAATCAAGGACTTGTTAAAGGAACCATATTTAAGACATCAAAAGGAAGAGATATTTCGGCTTTCTTTGGAATCCAATATGGTCAATCTCCAACTGGAAAACTCAGGTAAAATTCCACAAATGCTTTCTAATTATTAATTATTGTTGACTAGCAGTAAATGCACGAAAGTGATTTTCATCCCTGGGTTTTTAATTCCTGAAATGAAAAATATTAGCAATTTAAAAATTCATTATGAAACCGAATTTCAGATATTAAGAGTTTTTCAAATTTTGAAATGGGAACGTTTTTGAGTTGCGAACGTTCCAAATCAAACAATTCTAGATTACGTAAAATTGTTCTAAAAGAACAACATTTCGAATGGATTTTAAAGGAGTTAATCTTGTATCATCCGTAATTCCTCGAATTAAAAGTGGTTCAAACTGAAAAAATGTAATCAGAAACTTTCGGAACTAAAAAATTTGAGACAACCATTTTTTTAATTGGACAATTTCATGAAAAAGGAGTTGAAATTGTATCATTTCTAATTCATATCTTCCGAAACTAAAAAATTCTATTTTAAATTGAATAATCTCGAATTGTGATGTATTAATATTACAATTGTTACAATAGGACATTTCAAAAATATTAAAAATTGAATAATTTCAGAACAGAATTTAGAAAATTGGATCATTTAGAAAACCAAGTAATTTAAATTCTCCAGTATATAAATCTATAATTATTAAATATAATACCGACTATCTATCAATAGCTTTCAAAATCAAATTTTTGAATTTGAAAAGATTTATTACTGAAATTGCCTTGACATTTTTAATTTTCGAATTTAAAACTAATATCGATTCTGAAGATTTCAAATAAAAATAGCAGTTCAATTTTTGATATAAATCTAAAATATTTTAGGATAGCATTTAAAAATAAAAATAAATTTCTAATATGTTCAGGTTCTCAACGATTTTATCAGGTCAGTAATGATGCTTATGCTCAATGAAAAGAGCATGAAGAACCTTATCGCAACTTTAGTGCAAAGAAAATGTCTTTGATTGATATTAAAAGAGATGTTGACTTTTTAACCTGTCGGTATTTAAAGACTAAAACCTAAGCTTTTTTCTTCCAGCAAGAAAAAAAGATAAAAAGAACACTGAATTAAAAAAAAATTCAAATTTATTTTTGACCTTGCTTTTGAAAAAAAAACAAATTACTTTCAAGACCTCAAAAATGATACTGATTTACAATTACACAAGCGCGCAAGACGCTTTTTGACCTTCCTAACTTTTCATTTACTAATTTTAAAAACGTAAACAATTCAAGACTACCTGATAACAAATTTTTTATTATTTAGAGCTTTAAACATGTTTGAAATTATTTTAACTGATTTTATAAATAAAAGACGATAGAATATCGATTGTTGGATTTATTCTCGGAAAGAAGGTTAACCCTTTTTTGTTATGACGAAATAAATTACACATTACAATCGACGAAAAAGATGTTTGGCAGAGGTTTTATAGAACTTCCGAAGCTTCGAAAAGTAAGAAAGTGCAATAAAGATAGCGTATCGCTGTTTTGTAAATAAACAATAATTTTAAATAATAACAATTATAATTCGTGCACTACAGGATTTTTCAAAATGCCAGGATAAATTTGAATGATTTCACTGATTTTTGTATCATTAATAATTAATTTAAGAGGAAAATTCAAATATAATTCAAAATATATTATGCTTTTCTATTTTGAAGAAAGAATTCTAAGATAAAGTTGAAAAAAGATTTTAAAACATTCGAAATGATTTCCAAAATTACAAAAAAAGATGTAATTGCAAGAGATATTTCAATGTTTTTAACAGATATCGTGAAAAAAAAAAAATAGATCTTTATGAACTTGTTTTTTTTTTAAATTTCGAACCTCTAAAAGAAGTCGTGAGCTAGATAATTCAATAGAAAATAAAACTTTATTCTATTAAAAACTGTACGCGTACTGAAAAATATTTTCTAATATCTTCCGCTTTTATTGAAAATTTAACAACTAAAATAGAAAAAAAACGTTACCGCTTTGTTTTTGAAAAATTTTGAACCTCTAGTAAATTCGTGAGTTTGATAATTCAGTAAAAAATGGATATAATTACATCTAAAAGATGTACGCGTACAAAAAAATATTTCCTCTCGAAATCGTGAGTTTGATAATTCAGTAAAGCATATAACTTAATATTTTTCATCAATATTTAAAACTTTAACGTAAGAAAGAAGCTTTTCGAAAATGTTTTTGAAAAATTCCGAGCCTCCAGCGAATTTATAAGTACGATAATTCAGTAAACAATAAAACTATATACCACTAAAAAATATACGCATAATGAAAAACATTAATTATTATCTGCCGACGTTACTGAAATTTCATGAAACTGATAAAAATGTAAAGTTGCAAATTTGAAGCCCTTTAACGTGTGGGGCAGTATTTCTCAATTACCATATGTTTTTGTGATTTTATAACTTTTTTAATGCTATAATTTTTACAGTTTTTAGTGAAAACGCCTTTCCAAACACGTGAAATGTCAAATTATTCTATTTTTTATTTCTTTTATCAACAATTCTTTCAAGTCGGAAAAGTTTCATCTTCAATTTTTCTTTTTTTTTTGCATTGAAAGAGGATATTTTTTTTTATTTTTGAAATTTTAATGAGTTGGATCTAAGGAAATTTTTGTGTTTAATTTTTTTCTAAATGGGTTAAAGAGAATTTCTGTTTCCAATTTATTTTGAATTTGCATATGAACATGTATTTTTAATATTTTTATTCAGTTGAAGGGGTAAGAATTCAATAATTTTCACATTTTTCTTAAAATCAAAAACAAGGGAAATTTTTTTATTTTTTATTTTTGTCTGGATTGAAAGAGCGATATTCTTTATTTTGAACATTTGTATTAAGTTGGAAAGGAATAAATTTTGGTCCTTGATTTTTTTCTGAAATATAGGAGGGATTTTTTTAACCTATGTAGTACGTTGAATGGCGTCAAATTTGGTATTTTTAACATTTGACTTGTGATGAAAGGGGGACATTTTTAGTTTATTTTTTTAAGTTTCAGTTTGAAATGTGTAATTTATATCATTTTCAATGTTTCATGTTTATAATTAATTAAAAAACTTAATCAATTTTTAGTCAAAAGCCGTTAAATTGGAACAATTCCGAAAAAAAATATTACTTATTTCACGTAGTTTCCATCAATCATAAGCATTATCAAGCAAAAAACGTTTTATCTTTAAAAACAAAGATCAAAAATTGATTACACTTTTTTTTGAATTCGGGTTCTTCAGAATTTTCAACAAAATTGTTCTTTTTGCTAGCAAAAAAAGATTTTTCAGTGCAGAAAAAAATGTTTAGACAAATTATAATTTGAGGGTAAAAATAATTTTCAACACAAAATGAAAATTTCGAATGACTTCTTATTTTTTAATTTTCTTAGTTTATCAGCTTCAGGGTTATATAAATATAATTCTCTTAGGTTTCTCGAGAAATTTTAAAAAGATTTTTGAAGATATCAAAAATGTCGAAAAATTATCTAGAAAATTTCTAGGAAACATTTTTTTTTCATTTTTCATTTTCATTTTGTAATCTCTTTAAAATTCCAAAAATTTCTAAATCTCGTTCAAACTGACTCGAATTATTCATATAATTGTTTTTAACTTTACCGGATTTATTTTGGACAATTTTAAAAATGTTTTTCAATGTTTATAATCTTATATTTTCTCTTAACATTGATTTAAAAAAATGAAAAATCACTTTAAATATTCCCAAGAATCATGAGACATTTTTTTAATTATCTTGAAACCCTTGAAAATCTTTTAAAAAAAACTACAAAATTTTATTTCAAAATCCTTAAGAATCTACATTTTGTTTCAGGTTTTTCGCATTTTTTTAAATCATTTTTAATATTGTTGAAGAATTTCTGAACGTTTTTTTTTGGAATTATTCCAATTTTTTCTAAAATTGGCTTTTCTAAATTTTTTTTTCTAAAATTTGGCAAAATCAAAAAAATTGCCTTCAAATCTTTCAGATTAGTTTTGGATTATTTTGGAAATCTTTCGGAATGTTTTAAAATCTTTTTTAATATTCTGTTAAAATAAATGTTGTAATATAAAAAATCTTCAAAAATTTCCTGAGAGATCTTAAGAAAACTTTTTTATTCTCTTTAAACTTTTTAAGATTTTCGAAAAGGTCTCTTAAACGGATCTGAATCTATTCTAAAATGTTGTAATCTTACAATATTAAAAAATTTTGCTTTCAAATCTTCTATATTCTTTTCCGAAATTTTAGGAAATCACTTGAAATCTTTTTATCTATTTTTTTGTCTATAGATTTTGTAAAATGAAATAATCTAAGCTCATGTCCATAATTTCATTTTTCTCACCTCTGTCATTGTGTGAAAAAGTTTACAATTTATAGTCTGGTGGAAAAATGGTAAGAACATAAATGCTTCCTAGTATTAAAAAATAATTTAAATCTAAATTTTCTTTCTCATCAACAATGTTTAGAAACATTCAGAAATAATTTTTATCATTAAATAGAATTACTAATTGAGAATTTTTGATTTTCTGAATTAATGATACAGAAAATTCTCAATCTTTATCAATTGATAAATACATATAACTATGCCTTGATTTTTAAAGACATTTAAAATTTAAATTTATTCTCTACTAAAAAAAATTTTTTAATTAAAATTGCTCATTTCGGAATTGCGATTTAAAAAATTCAAGAAAATGCAATAGATAGGATAATTTATTATATTTAATATTTAATTAGATTCAGCAGCCCCCTACCTGCAGAACCCTGGGATGGTGTCTTCTTGGCTGATGAAGAGCCACCCGTCTGCCCTCAAGAATCCGATGGAAAAATTATAGGAACTGAAAATTGTTTGCGTTTAAATGTATTTACCCCCATCTTAAAATTCAATGGCTATAAGGTAGAAACAAAACTTCTCTTGTAAATCTTTTCGCATTGATCTTCCATTTTATCAAACATTTTTACTATTTCTTCAAAATATTAGGGCAGTGATAAATTATTGCCAGTCATGGTCTATATTCATGGAGGTGCTTTCAGCAGGAAAAGTATTGCTCTTTCGGATTATTCTCCCAAATATCTGATGGATAAAGATATCGTTCTCATTGCAATGAACTACCGATTGGGCGTTCTTGGATTTTTATCTACCGGCGATTCAGTGGCCCCAGGAAATTTTGGATTGAAAGATCAACTACTTGCCCTTAAGTGGACAAAACAAAATGCTCCTGCCTTCGGTGGAGACTCAAATCGAGTTACACTTTTTGGAAATTCTGCTGGTGCTGGTTGTGTTCATTTGCTCTCACTTTCAGATGCAGCGAGTGGTAATATGAAAGAATTTAATGACAAACTAAAAAAAAATCATTTTTAATAATGAACTTTACGGGGTGGTTCAGAATTCGATATGTGGCACTTTATAGTGACTAAAACATTGAAATTTGAATGGTTGGGTTCAATAACAGTGTACACAAATTTTTAGAAGTCCCTTACTTTTTATTTGTTTTGTACATAAATTCATAAAAAATAGAAGACAACAAAGTGCTGTAAATGACGTAAGAGACTGAAACGTTCTTTTTATAACGCAGACATTTTGTTTTGTTTTATTTCGACATGAAAAATCAAAGATACTTATAGCTATCAATATCTATTAAATATGGAAAAAATAAAGTATGAAAATGCAATTACAGGCCGTTATTGCATGCAACTCTCTTTTCTAACAACTTTAGTGTTCTTCGCCATATTTTAGATTCGGCTTCTTCGAAATGAAAAAATTATCATTTTTGACAAAAAATTTGCATTGACAACCAGATATTTGTACTTCCAAGCAAAAGAGACAAATTTCCTAAGAAATAGTTGAATTTTCAATCAAAAAGTGAATTTTCAACCAAAAAAGATTAATTTTCAAGAAACAATATAACTTTTCCGCAATGAAGGATGAATTTTCAATGAAAAGGCAACTTTTTAAATAAACAATTCAATTTTCGACTAAAATAGATGATTTTAACAAAATAGCTGAATTTTCAACAAAATAATTAAATGTTAAACCCAATAGTGGATTCATTAACCAAATATATGTATTTTTAAACTTTCAAGATGAATTTTCACCCGAGAAGATTAACTTTCTGCCAAAAAATATAAATTTTTCAAACCAAATAGTTGAATTTTCAACAACAAAAGTTTAATTTTTGACAACAAATTACATAGTTAAATTTTCATTTGAAAAAAATAGCTTTCCGCTAAAATAACGCATTTTCAACGAGTTAAATTCAACAAAAAAGACGATGTTTTAACCAAATAGTTAATTTTTCACTTAGTAAGAATAATTTTCTGAACCAAGAATGGAATGGCTAATTCAGCAGATAAAAAACTTAATTATTGACAGAAAAAAAAAGAAATTTTCAAAAAAAGAGTTTAATTTTCAACCAAACGGGTTAATCTTCAAAAAAATTAATGTTTAAGAAAGTAGTTCGAGATTCAACGAAGTACCTGGGTAATTTTGCAACCAAAAAGATGAAATTTTAACCAATTAGTTAAATTTTCAATCGGAGAGATGAATTTTCCACTAAGAAAAATAATGTTCTAAAAAAGACAGATTGTTATCAAAATACATGAATTTTTAACAAAATCGATGATTTTCGATGCCAAAAAAATTAATTATCTCAACTTTAAACGAAAAAAGATTAATTCTCAACGAAACAGGTTATAGCTAATATTCCGACCAAAAAAAGATTTTCATTTGAAATCAAAAACAGTTGAATTCAATCCAAGAGCCGAATTTTTAACACACTAGTTGGATTCTCAACCAAAAAAGATTAATCTTCAACCAAACAGTTGCATTTTTTAATAAGGGGGATGAATTTCCAACTAGAAAGATTAATTTTATGAAAAAAGACGAATTTTCAACTAAATACATGAATTTTCAACCAAATAATTGAATTTTTAACGAAAAATATACGTTTGGACTAAACAGTTAAATTTTTAAGTAAAAGAGATGAATTTTCAACAAAAAATGGAACGAATTTTCGACAAAATATATCATTTTTCAGCTATAAAATATCAATTTTCGGTAAAGAATATCAATTTCGACTCTTCAGCTGAAGGCGATCATTTTTAAACAAAATAGTTAAATTTTCATCTGAACAAACACCTTTTTTACCCAAATAGTTGAATTTTCAACTACGTTCAAATGTCTACCAAGTAATGGAATTTTTCATAAAACTAATGGCATTTTAACAAAATAGGATGAACAATCAAATCAACTAAATATTAGAATTTTCCACCAAACGAGGTGAATTCTCAACCAAAAATATAATAGTAGAATTTCTTCATAAAAATAATTAACTTTCAAGGAAAAATAGTTGAATTTTTTTATTGGGTTCCATTAATTCAGTTAGCATCTAAGCGAAAAACGAAAAATGAGGGAAAAGAAGTTTCTTGAAAACAAGAGAGAAAAGAATTCTTTTAATAATTAATGAAGAGGTGATTAGGGGGAAAGAGTGTCAAGTCTGAAATATAAAAACTGCACCCTAGCAAAATTGCAAAATCTAGTAGAAAATCTTTCCTAAATTTCGTAAACTTTCTTTTTTCGTCTCTCTCTCTCTCTCTCTCTGAAAAATATCAAATTCTGGAACACTGTCTTAATTGAATTTGAATAGTAGGAGACTAATTAACAAGCAGTGGAGTTTTTAACCTTTGAGTATGGACGTGGGTCTCACAGACCGCACTATGCTTCTGATAAGTGGGACCCTCCACCCACTGGTGTAAAAGATTATTATTAATAAAAGTTGATTAAAATTAACTTCTTATTTATCCAAATGTCCCTAATGTACTCGTAAGAGTCAGAAAACGAAAACTTGTTAACTTATTTAATTATATATAAATATACAACAGCGGTCTATGAGACTTCAGGCCCATGTTAGTGCAAAAATGAAGTCACGTCCATACTTAAGGGTGAAGGTATATTTACTATCACATGTATTGCCTTGATTATATATGTATGTTAAAAATAAATAATCTCAAGTTGCTTATTATTGGTTTATCATATCCATGATGATGGGTTTGTTCTTGGATGCAGGTTGTTTGATAAGATTCTAATTATATTACAGCAGGTTGTACCGCTCCTTCAAATACCTTATGAAGTTAATTTCCCTTTCTTTTCAGGACTTTTTCATCAATATATATTACAAAGTGGAACTATGTTTGCCACTAGGTCATATAAGCGCAGAAGTGAATTCAAACCGGCAATAAAGCACATTGCCACAGCCGTAAATTGTTCAAACATTAATTCCGAAGTTCTGATAAAATGTTTAAGAGGAAAAAGTGCTGATAAATTGATAAGTGCAATGATAGGCGTGAAAGAACTGTTTCCTCTTTTGACTTGGGTACCCACTGATGAAGTAGCATCAAAAGATGCAGTTTTGACTGATAGCCCATTAAATATCTTGGCTCAAAATAAAATAAAGGACCTTCCTTTCATCACTGGTTCTGTGGCAAATGAAGGATTGATAGCGACGTCAGGTAAGTTTCTAACCAAACGCATACCGTTACCAAAGGATGATAACCTCTCGCAATAGAAAATAACACATTTTGAACAATGATTTTATTTTCTTGCTCAGTGTATGAATTAATGGTTTGACCATAAGTATTAGATAGCATCGATTTCTGGTCTATTATTTTTGGAGAAACGAGAAAAAATCTATCTCTGCGCGGATTTGAACCGAGAGCGCCACTATACATGATTGGAGCGTTAACCAAGTACGCCACCGAGGCTGTGGCAGATCATATCTTGTTTCTCCTGTATCACATGGTGATGCGTGTCAGCCAGAAAGATGAATTATTTACAAACTAGTTAAATTTTCAAAATTAAAATAGAAATTTTCAACAAAAAGTTAATTTTTAACTAAGTAGTTGACTCTTCAGCTAAAATGATGAATCTTCACAAAAAAAAAAGATTCTTTCACAAGTGAGGTGGGTCTGCATGTGAAGAGATGCAATCAACACGGGAAGGGGACAACTGCGCACGGAGCAACTGTGTACGTCTACATTTTGACGTGCACAATTGGAAGTGTCCCATTTGTGCATGTTAATCGTTGCTAGGGTACCATCTGTGCACGTTAACCGTTGCTAGGGTACCATCTGTGCACGTTAACCGTTGCTAGGGTACCATGTGTGCACGTATAAAAGTCTATGGGCACAGATGGTACCCTTCCAACTGTGCACGTCTCAAATAATACGATCAGATTTTTAAGTTGTAAGTCTACGTGCACAGATGGGATACTTCCAATTATGCACGTCGTGGACCAATGGTACATTTGTGCACGTGCAGGGATGGGAGTGTTCCATCTGTGCACGTCGACATTTAGATGTGCACAGATGGTACTCAAATAATGGCTTACGTGCACAGATGGAACACTCCCATCCGTGCACGTGCACAGTTGGGAGTCTCCCATCTGTGCTCGTGAACTGTTGCTAAGGTACCATTCGTGCACGTCTAAATTTCGTCGTGCACAGTTGGAAGTCCCTCATCTGTGCACGTTAACCATTCCTAGGATACCATCTCTGCACGTCGAAATTTCGACGTGCAGAGTTGGGAGTGTCCCATCTGTGCACGACAAATTCGAGACGAGCACAGATGGCCCGGTACATAGTTTTACCAGTGGCCACCGACATGCACAGATGGACTCGTGCACAGTTCTCCTTCACCCGCTCAACGCTATTTAATATTCAATATAAGAAATGGATAATAACACTCTTTACTAACGGTTAATAAACATCCCTAAAATCAGGAAATAAGAACATGTAGCAACAATTATTGACAGCACGTAACGGGCAATAACATCCGTTTCTTATTTTATAATTTTAAATTAAACTGCTTTCAAGTCTTCAAAACTGAACAATTCATTCACTACCTAAATAACTATTATTACTTTTCGAGTTACTTGTGTAATTTATCCACACTAGCATCAATCTAAGTAATTTTCAAAATCTTCTAACTGCAAAATTAAAGTAATTTTTTAATTTGAGGGATAACTAATTCTTATTACATAATAAAAATTCGAAATATCTATTTGTTTGTTAAGAAATTTTGAACACTTAAATTTGAGCTTAAGTTAGATTTCATGCATTTTAAACCCCATGGTAAAAAATCTAGATATTTTTTAGGAAAATGTTGCTATTTTACAGGACTTAACCAAATCTGAGGAGAAAATCAAGTTAGTTTAAAGATTTGAAATATTAAGAAATAGTTTCGAAATTGTTTAAATCTTCTTCAACTTTCTTTAGAAAATAAATGTTTTGAATAAAAATCATTTGAAAATTTCCCAGGAATCTCAACAACATTTTTTTCAACTCTCGAAACCTTTCAAAATTCTTAAAAAATCTTTTTTTCCCCGGAATCTCTATGTATCTATTTTTTTCTTAATTTATCAAAATATAAGTAATTTTCGAATATCTTTGAAACCTCGCAAGATCTTTTGAAATAATTCAAAGTTTCCCTACAATTACGTTATATCCTGCAAAATTAAAGTAGTTGTAATAAAATCTTCCGGACTTTTTGCGACATGTATTATTATCTTATCTTTATATTATCTTATCTTATTATTATATCTTCGAAATTGAAAATTAATCTTTTAAAATGAAACCTTAATCATTTAAAATTTTTCCGGAAATCTTATTGTCGGTACTGATCATTTTTCTGCAAGCGCTTTTTTTTATACAAGATTATTTACAATTAAATTTTTTTCTTTTAAAAGTGACATTTTTTGCCAAACATTTTTTACGCTTTAATAGCAGATTAGCTCAACTTTATATCATACTGAATCAACGCATGGAGACTTACAGCAAACGAATCATTTTCTTATTCATACATTTAATTGTTAAAAACAAATTTGATTAAAAAATTGACGAATAGTCAATCAGAATCAGTAACAAATGTTCTTTTTGCTAAACTATTTGAATAGCTTGAGATTAAGTTGAGAGTCTGAATTATTAGGAACAAATATTAATAAAAATGTACTAATTGTCGTAAAAAACATGATTTTTGAACTACATTTCGAAAGGAACATATTTTATAGTTACTGCGGAAATTATGAACAGTTACCAATTCGTTACTTATTTACAAAAGTATCTTATTTCTCATCATAGATAATATATTGCAAAATATTTGAGTAATTTACTGAACTTTTGTTTCAGGTTATTATACAGATGCGTCAATAGCAGTAGATACAGAGCTATTAGATTATTTTATCGATACTACTGCAGTAGGATATTATTCGAGTCCAAACATAAAACAATTCAAAAAGATAATAAAAAGTTATTATTTTAATGGACCAAATATTTTCGCTGGCAGAAAAAAGGTAAATATAAATTGAACTATGTCAATGATGAGCTATCCTTCGCTTGCCCAGAATGGAATCATTTTGAATTTTGTTTTATTTTCGTTATATGTGAATTACAATTTGTTATGTTCCTTTTACCTAATTCTTTGCTGGATTCCTATATGATATTAATTTTTGCATTCTTTAAACACAGCTCTTGGACAATATTACAATGTTTTTAACCGACAGCGCTTTCTTTTACCCTGAAGTGATTTTGCTACAAAATATGGCTAAAGTTGGCAAAAGTAATAAATATTTTTACAATTTTGGATATCGTGGAAGTACAACTTTGTATCAATTGGAGACAAATATTACAAGAAATGATGGCGTTGGACACGCCGATGAACTTCTTTCTCTGTATACTATGGGTAATACGGTCCCTCGTACCAAAAACGATCAATACATTGGAAACGTAATGGTAGATTTATGGACATCTTTTGCAACAAATGGGTAATATACTATTTTTCACAAATATAATTCAAAATGATTAAAAACATTGTTATTAAATGTTGTATACTCTTATTTTTTAGAAAACCAATTTCTGGAGAAATGAATGTTCCTAATCTCTGGCTGCCTTATAATAAAAACGGGAATTATCTTCAAATCGGTAATGTTAAAAACAATGTTCAGCCATCTGTGACCCTTGAGAAAGAATTTAATTCTGATCGCATGAACTTCTGGAGGAAGAATTTTCCTCTGCCATAGTGTGTATTTTATTAAAATTCATGTAAAACATTCACATTCTATTATGAATTTGTACCGATGTGTATTTTTCTCTGCCCAATTAAGTTTTAATAATTGACTTCACACGGTAAACATAAAATAAATAAATATAAAAATCAGAAATGAACTAACAAAACGATTTTTGAGTAATTTCATTCCTTGCCGTTAAGAACAATTATAATTAATTGAACCCAATAAGAAAAAATAGTGTCAGTAGGGGTAAGTGAAATAATGGGATCAGTGTGATGAAGAGAAAATTTGTAATAAAAAACAAATAAGTTGTTAACCTTTCCTGTTACAACATAAAGATCATACCTCTTATTATTTGTATAGAAAAGTTGTTTTCATTAGTCATTGCTTTAATACATTATTTTTAAGCTATAGGTATGGACGTGATTTCATTTTTGCACTAACATGGACCTGAAGTCTCACAGACCGCTGTATATATCTACGCATAATTAAATGAGTATTATGTTAATTTTGATAAACATTTATTAATAATTATTTTTTACACCAGTGGAGGGAGGGAACCATATATCAAATGCATGGTACGGTCTGAGAGACCGCACATCCATACGTTGATATTAATTCGTTACTTTTTCTCAAAAGAGGGATTATCGGGACGTAAATTTTTCTGAACGGCCACGTCCCGTATTTTCGGGTACTTGCATGAAGCTCAAGTTTATCTGTAAAAGACATCCTATCAAATTCAATTTCTCATTCCATTATTATTTTTGTTAATATTCTTATAATTGACAAAAAACGTATAGGAACAATAGATTACAAGAATCAGTGGATGTATCATTAACAGTTACGAAAGTACAAGATTGTATAATTAAGATTTTAATGATTTTTTTTAACTTATCACACTGCCCAGTAAAGACAGGATATCTGGCAAAGTTTAAAATTCTATTTTTCTGTGACAAATTTAATTATTATGTTGAAAGTTCAATAATTTACTTGAAAAGTCATCTTCTTAGTTTGAAAAATTATATTTCTGGGTTAGAAAATAATTTTTTTTGTGTGTAAAATTTATTATTGTGGATTAAAAATTGACATTTTTGTTGAAAATTCATATTTCCAGACTAAACATCTAACTATTTTGTCAACAATTCGTATTTTCATCTTGGAAATTTAACAATTTGGATTAATTTTGTTTTGTTTATTGCCTGAAAAAACGTCCTAGGACGAAAATGAAATTCTTTCGTTGAAAATTCGTCATCTTGGTTTGAAAATGCATATTTTTTATTAGAAAAGTAATGTTTCTTGATTGAAATTGCAATTATTTGTTTGAAAACTTAAATATATTGTTGAAATTTTCTTCTTTTCGTTTGCAAATTAATTTTCGTGAAAAAAATTGATCTATTCCATTCTTGGTTCAAAAATGATCTTTTTCAGCTAAAACGTCAATAATTTAATTAAAAAGCCATCTTTTTAGATTGAAAAGTCGTCTTTTTTAGGTTAAAAATTCATTTATTTTGGTTGAAAATTTATCTGTTGGCTAAAGATTGACATTTTTATTGAAAATTCATATTTTCGAATTGTAAATTCAACTGTTTAATATGAAATGCGTCTATTCCCCTTTGAAAATTGAACAATTTGGATGATTTTTTATTCTTCATTGACTGAAAAATCTTCCATAAATGAAAATTCAACTGTTTTTTTTCAATTTTTTTCTTGAAAATTCATCTCTTTTAGCAGAAGTGTAATCTTTTTTTGTAAAAACTGCGAATATTTGGTTGAAAACTTAACTGTTTTATTTTTTTGTAAATAACGAATCTTCTTGGTTAAAAATTCATCTTTCTGCTTTTTCGTTGAAATCTTAACTATTTTCTTGATAACTGCTTTTTTTTCGTGAGTAATTTTCTTAACTACAAATCTAACTATTCCATTTTGGGTTATGTATTTATCTTTTTGAGTTGACAATTCATCTATTTTGTTGAGAATTCGTATTTTTGACTTGAAAATTCAACAATTTTGATGACTTTTTTTCTCTTTGTTTACTGAAAAAACTTTCTAGGTTGAAAACTCAACTGTGTTACAAGAAATGTAATCTATTTTTGTTAAAAATCTAAATGTTTGATTGAAAACTTCACTATTTTATTCACAATTGTTTTTACTTGTTTTGTTAAAAATTAATTTTCATAACTAAAATTTTGACTATTCCATTCCTGGTTAATAATGTGTCTTTTTTAGTTGGAAAATTATCTGTTTTGCTAAAAGTTCTACATCTCTGTAAATAAATCTTCTTGATTGAAAATTCATCTTTTTGATTATTGCTTTCTTTGATCGAAAATTTAACTATTTTTTTGATAATTTTTCTTGTTGTTGAAAATTAAATTTCTTAAGTAAAAACATAAATATTCCATTCTGGGTTAAGAATGTATCTTCTTTAGTTGAAAATTCATCTATTTTGCTGAAAATCCGCCTATCTGGCTTAGGAATTAAACAATTTGGATGAGATTTGTTCTATTGATTGACTGAAAAAATTTTCTTGGATGGAAATTCAACTGCTTTCTTGCAAATTTGTCTCTTTGGTTTGGAAATTCATCTCTTTTGGTGAAAATGTAAACCTTTCTTTCAAAAATGCAAGTATTTGGTTTAAAACTTCACTATTTTGTTAGAAAATCGTTCTATTTTAGTTGAAAATTAATTTTCTTAAGCAAATATTGAACTGTTCTATTCTTGGTTGAAAATCGCCTTTCTTTAGTTGAAAATTGATCTATTTTGTTAAATTTTGTATCTTTTTGGTTAAAAGGTCAACCATTTGGCTAATAATTTATTTTCACATCTCCATCAGACAAGGAAAGTAGATTTTTGTAAAACTTGACAACCCCCCCCCCCCCGTGTTTTTGTGTCAAATGTCCACGTTTTGAGACCCCGTGAACCCGAAAAACTGGTTTTCACAAATGTGTCTGTATATGTATGTATGTCTGTCTGTATGTCTGTCTGTCTTTGGGCATGATAACTTTCAAAAGAATTAACAGATTAGATTGTCCTTCGTATACTCGTTTAATTTTTTTTTCTTTTGGATGAAAATTAAAAAAGTTAGAACATTTTCAAAATTTTTGAGACCACTTTTTTAGAATTTGAAAATTTTATGTACGGCTGTTCATAGTATTCGAAAATATGAAAAATATATCCTTATGATTTGTTCTGATGAAAAACAAATTACCAGAGTTATACATTTACAAAATTAAGAAAAAACGAAAATGAAAATTTAAAGCCAAACAACGCACGATATGAAAAAAGTCAAGAGGAGAGAAACGTTGCTTTTCAAATACAAAAAAAATTATGAAAAATCAAGAATAATTAAAGATTGATTGATTAAAGATAAAGAATTATATTTTTTGGAAACACAAGAGATAAAAAAAAAATTACATACAATTCATGCAACCAAAAAAAATCTACAAATTTTCTATGAACACTTGTTATAAAAATAAAAAAATTAATTTTTGGCAAAAAG
>CAKNXH010002339.1:0-62250 GCA_932178445.1 Andricus quercusramuli | reverse complement strand
TTTTTTTAAAATAATTTGTTTATAAAATATACAAATATTGATGGTTTGTAGAATTTTTTTTAGAAAAAATCATTGGCAATGTAATTTCAGCAAGGTCAGAAAAAAAATTATTTCTTTTCGCTTAAAAACACAAAAAATGTACATTTGTTTAAATAAATTGTTTATAAAATAAACCAATATTGATGAGTGGGGAAAAAGTTTCCAGAAAACGTTATTGCCAATATAATTTCAGAAAATACAGAAGAAAAAACGGTTTACTTTCACCTAAAATACCCTAAAAGGTGCATTTGTTTATATAATTTGTTTATAAAATAAACAAATATTGGTGGGTTAGAAACTTTTTCTCAGAAAAATCATTGGCAATGTAATTTCAGCAAGGTCAGAAGAAACAATTATTTCTTTTCCCTTGAAAACACCAAAAATGTACATTTGTTTATATAAATTGTTTATAAAATAAGCAATATTGATGGGTGGGACAAAAGTTTCCAGAAAACGTTATTGCCAATATAATTCCAGAAAATATAGAAGAAAAAACGGTTTATTTTCACCTAAATTACCCTAAAACGTGCATTTGTTTATATAATTTGTTTATACCATAAACAAATATTGGTGGGTTAGAAATTTTTTTTTCAGAAAAAATCATTGGCAATGTAATTTCAGCAAGGTCAGACGAAAAAATGATTTCTTTTCGCTTAAAATTGCCCAAAATGTGCATTTGTTTATATAATTTGTTTATAAAATGAACAAATAACAAGTAATCTTAAATTTTCATGTCGACGCTACATTCTCACGATAAAAGCTAGCGATTGCAGGGCAGAAATATACTTGAAAGGCGAATAACCTCCAATGTTGATTATTTATTGACACAATCTGTTTTTAACAATTAAACATGCGAGTTAACAATTTTTTTATCTTTCCGATACTCTTGTGCATTAAACTCAAGGGACGAGACGTATAAGAAAAATTTTATCTAGAAGATAAAAAATAAAATTTAAAAAATCGACATTTTTTCCGTTGTTTGCATTAACATAAAAATTAAATAAACAAAAAAATAAAAAATCTACTCTCACCAATTTTTTAAGAATTTAGTTCTGAATTTTTCAAAAAAAAAACTAAAATTGGTGC
This sequence comes from Andricus quercusramuli, assembly GCA_932178445.1. Taxonomy (NCBI): domain Eukaryota; kingdom Metazoa; phylum Arthropoda; class Insecta; order Hymenoptera; family Cynipidae; genus Andricus; species Andricus quercusramuli. The sequence goes on along the minus strand of CAKNXH010002339.1, from coordinate 61,125 downwards.
AAAATTGCGTTCTAAATGTCATTTTGAAACTCGATTTCCAATTTCACCCCACTGTGCAGCGGGCCAATTTTTCATGTAAAGATTCATCATTCTTATTACAAATTCATTTCTTTGGCTGAAAGTTTGATTATTTTCTTGAAGGCTTGTTTTTTTCGGATTGATAGTTGATTTTCAACTGAGAATTTAACTATTCCACTTCTGGTAAAAATTTATCTTTGTTAGATAAAAATTCACGTGTTCTGTTGGAAATTATTCTTTTTTGGTAAAAAATTACCTTCTTGGTTAAAAATTAATCTTTCTAGTTGAAAAAACAAGTATTTTCTTAAAAATTCTTTGGATTCTTTGAATTAATTTTTTTTCGTAGTAAAAATTTATCTTACATGAGATCTCGCCCAAAGAATGCCCTTCCCTGACATCGTCAATGACGAATGAAACAAATGAAGACACAATGAAAATTGGCATTATTCAAAACGAGATGTAACAAATTTCATAACAATGATTTCCTATGCTTCCTTCACCATTCCTGAATGAAAAATTTGTAGCGGTCAAATAAATCCTAAAGATTATTGTTATCTATAATTGAATTTCTACTCTGCAGACAGTTGATAACATATTGACTACTATATTGATAATCCTAACCATATTTAAGATATTTTATGTACTTAGCAACTGTTGATATCAAATGCGTTTATTAAAATGATTGTAATCAAATTATTGCTATAATCAAAGCCTGATGATAAATATCTGTATCACAAGTTTTAATTGCATAAAGTAAGCAAGCTCTTCTAGATAAAAGAACCTCAGCTCATTGTCTCATTGACAGTTAAATAGTTCATTTTCTCAATGATGGATACAAAATATATACTGTTATTATGTTTTATATATTTATTTATTTTGCAACTACAAGCCGAACGTGTGGTAAAAATATCTCAGGGGCTTCTCAAAGGAACAAGATTTCTAACTAGAAAAGGAAGAAATATTTCGGCTTTCATTGGAGTCCCTTATGCTCAACCTCCAGTTGGAGAACTCAGGTTAAATTTACCAAATATTCTCTAATTCTCAATTATTGTTGATTTATTATACTAGCAGATATAGCTCACTACACACACTTATCACATCTTTCTTTTGATGATTATCAAATTAAACATATGCTCAAATTTAATGTACCATAAAATATAAATAATAATAATAAATTAAAATAAATATTAAAATAGCTACATCGGCTTTCATAGAATGTTAATTGAGTTTCCATTTTAATCAGCTTTCAGTAATCTGTAACTAATTAGAAGAGAATAAAAAAAATGTTACGTAAATTTAGGATTCTATATCGTAATAAGATGATCTTAAAAGACATTCTAGAATTCTAAGTGTTACTGATGTCTTCCATTTTCGACAATGATCCATTTTGAGGATGTTTATAATTGAAAGTATGTTAACTTCTTATGTCCAATTGAAAGGGTGCAAAAATTTTGAAAACTTGGGCCCAGTCGGGCTCGAGAATACTCAAACTTTTGAGTGCCCGGTTGGTTTTGAGACCTCGAATGTGCCGGGAACTCGAATTGTTTCAGGTTCTCGAAATTTTCGAGTACTCGAATTCTGTCAAATACTCGAATCGTTTTGGATTCTCACAAATTTTGAGTACTGAAATTGTGTTGGGAACTCGATTTGTTTCAGGTTCTCAAAATTGTTGAGAACTCGAAATTTGTCAGGTACTCAAATTGTTTTGTGTTCTCAAAATTTTTGAGTAATCGATTTGTGCCGGGTACTCGAATTGTTTCGGGTTCTCAAAAGTTTCGAAAGTTCGAATTACTTTGGGTCGTCAAAATTTACGAGAATCCGAAACAATTAGAAATTCCAACTTTCTCATAGTTGACAGTAAGTTGATAATTAAAACTGCAATCAATATGAATTCTAATTCAAAGACTAAAAAGGACTAGAGAATTCATCACCTTTAAAATGGAACCAAAAAATTCAGAAAATGTAAATATAAAATTTATTTATAAACTTTATATTTAAGTTTTCTAAATTTCTTTGTTCCAATTCTAACGCAAAAAAAGTCTAGTCCTTTAAATTCTTCAAATTGGAAAATATGAAATTCAGAGACTTGATAGTTGCACAATATTCAGCTCAAAGGTTTTTTTAATTGAACGTTTTTTGATTCATTGTCACCAGAATAAATTCAGAACAATCAAAAATCATAGAATCAAATGAATCTTATTCATTCAATAATGTTCTGAAATATTGAACATTTCAAACTCAACTCAAAAACAAACGATTTTGAATTAAAAGGCTCAAAAATGTGCAATTTCAAAAATTGGAATCATAGCGATATTTTTTTTTGTATTCTTTTATCAATTAATTCAATTTTTAAAATTTTTAAATGTATAGCATTTGCTTGTAAGATTTCAAGAATAAATAATTCTAAGTGTTATTAATAATTACTTCGAGTTTAAATGTTTACACTTTTAGCGTTCTGTATTTTCAATTTTTCCCCCTTCTATAAGTTTTAATTCTGCAATTAAAATGAAAATGGTTGAATTTTGAAAAATATAATTAGCAATTTGAAAATTGTTAATTTTTAAACGATCTGAATTTACTTTGATTAATTGAAATTGCAACGGATTTTTGTATAAAAAATTTTCATCATCACAATTCTTGGTAATTAGAATTTCCATGTTCCTAATGAAGTCCGCATTCGTTTAATTCTCAACGTTCCATAGTCGAAATTTGATCATGTTTAACGTTTGCAATGTAAAATTTCTCCATGTTGAAAGTTTTTTTAGAATAATCCAATTCTAAAGGTTTTTAATTTGAATTTCTTATTTTGAACAGTGAAAATGGTAATGAATTTATTTTTCCATCCTAGAAACATTTGTCTAATGAATTTTAATATCAAATTATAATTTTTTCCTGTAATAAGAATTTCAAGTTCTGAAATTTCAGAAACTTTGCCTTTGAAACATTCTGTTCAGTTTTCGAATTCAAACTATCAAATTCTAATCGCTTCTATTACAAAGTTACTAAAATTCAAAAATTTTTACATTTTTGAACACTTTGAAATAAAAGTAATACATTTTCAATTGGGTTGAATTTTAGATGAGTCATTTTTCAAACTTCTAGCATGAAATTATTAAATTCTGAACATTTTGCAATTGTCCTATTTTCGAAATTTTATTCTGCAATTATTAAATTTCGGAATTCTTCGATTAAAAATAAAATTGTTCAATTCCGAACGCTTTATATCAGAAATCATACAATTTCAACTCTTCTTTAATGAAATTATCCAATTTTCAAAATTTAGTTTTGTATTTTTCAATTTCCAAAGCTTTTGACAAAAAATATTCAATCATACTTTCAATATCATATTATTCAATTTTAAACGCATTTATTTTCTAGATGATAGAAGTTCAATTCCTTTGAATTACATTCGAACTATTGTCCTTTTTTCAAATTTCATCTCATCTCAAATTGTTTGCTTCAGAACGTTTCGAATGAAAAATTATTCAATATATATTTTTTTTAAATTTCGAGCTTTCAATTTAAAATTATCAATTATTGTTACAAAACTTTGAAAATTTTCCAATTTTTCAAAATTTATTTCATAATGGATTCTTAAATTGTTGATATTTTTAATGTTAGGAAATAGAAAGACAGGCATGTGCTTGCACCGCTAATTATTATTAATTCAATATTTATTATTAATTTAGATTCAAAAATCCATTGCCTGCAAAAACGTGGAATGATTTGTTTTTGGCGAATAAGGAGGCAAGCCCATGTCCTCAAGATTATCATGGACAAATATTTGGGGACGAGGATTGCTTATATTTAAATGTGTTTACCCCCGTTTCAGAATTCAATTCCTCTAAGGTAAAAACAAAAATTTATCCTTAAGACTCATTTCATTTTTTTTCAGTTTTATGTATATGAATGAGATTTAATTTTTTCTTAATATTAGGACAATGATCATTCATTGCCAGTCATGGTCTTTATTCATGGAGGTAGTTATTCCAAGGAAAGTACTGAACTTGCGGATTATTCTCCCAAATTTTTCATGGATAAAAATATCGTTTTTGTATCAATGAACTACCGACTGGGAATACTTGGATTTTTATCAACAGGAGATTTAGTTAGTCCAGGAAATTATGCATTGAAGGATCAAACTCTTGCCCTGAAATGGGTACAGAAAAATATTCGAGCTTTTGGTGGAGATCCAAATCGAATTACACTATTTGGTAATAGTGCTGGTGCAGCTTGTGTAAATCTGCACGCACTTTCAGATGCTACAAATGGTAACCTACACATTTTTTATGAAAACTAAAAAAAGATCATTTTTAAATTAGCGAAATTCCGATCTAATTATTGCAGGATTCACAACCAATAAGAAACTTCCAACTATTTTTGGATGGAACTTAATTCTTTTTAGTTGAAAAGTCTACGGTTATATTTTTCGTTGAGAATTCATCTTAATGTATAGAATTCATGAAAATGAAACAAGAATCCAACGATCAAATTTGGACAACCACCAAAAAATACTACTATTTGTTGCCTTTTCATTTTTCTTTCCTCTTTTTCATTTCTTTTCAAAGAAACTATTTTTGTTTTGTTTTTAGGAGTTGCAATAGGAGCATTTTGTGGTAGTTGTCCGAATTTGATCGTTAGGTTCTTGTTTTATTTTCAGGAACTCTATACAGTTTTGAGAATTCTTTTTTTTCGGTTGAAAGTTTTATCATTTAGTTCAAAATTCAATTATGTTCTTGAAAATTTAACAAATCTGGTCGAGAGACATCCTTTTGTTGGAAATTCAACTGTTTCATTGGAAATGTAATTATTTTGTTAAAAAAATCAGCAAATTGGTTGAAAACTAAATTTTTTGTTGAATACTCATATTTCCATATCGAAAATTCGGCTTTTCAGCTCGAAAATTTTTGCCTTCTGTTAAAGAATGGTTTTTTTGTTTTCAAACTCCATCTTTTTCAGTTGAAAATGCAACTGTTTGGTAAAACATTAATCTGCTTTGGTTTGGGATTCAATTATTCTGTTAACAATTCATCTTTCTTGTCGAATTTAATTTCTTGTTATTTAAAATTAACTTTTTTGTTGTCGAAATATCAACTATTACATTTCTTGTTGAGAAATAATCTTTCTGGTTAAAAAAAAATCATATTTTCCATTTTTCTTGACTGAAAAATCTTTCTTTGTTGAAAATTAATCTTTTTGTTGAATGTTTATATTTTCGTGTTGAAAATTTGGCTTTTCAGCATGAAAATTGAACTCTCTTGTTGAAAAATCGTATTTTTTATTTAAAATTTCATCTTTTCTAGTTGAAAATGAAACTGTTTGGTTAAAAATTAATTTTTTTGTTGCGAATTCAACTATTCTATTAAAAATTGGTATTTTCTGCTAAAAAATTTGACAATTCGAATAACAATTTTTCCTTTTTCGACTGAAAAATCTTTCTTTGTCGAAAATTTGTCTTCTTTGGTTAAATTCAAGTGTTTATGATTAAAAATTTTTGAAACGTTTTTGTTTGGAATATCAACTGTTCATTCGTTACTGGGAATTCATCTTTGCAGCTTAAAAATAACTATTTGGTTAAAAATTAACTGTTTTTCAGAAAATTTGTCCTTTCTGTTCAAAAAGTTCGATTACATTTCTTTTTCTTTCTTGACTGAAAAATCTGTCATTTTCGAAAATTGAATATTTAATCGAATATCCATATTTTGGTGTTGTGAATTCGCCAATGGTGTCTTTTTTGGTTGAATTCGACTGTTTTTTATTGAAAGTTTAAATTTTTGTTCCGTTTGAAATATTAACTATTTCATTTTTTTGTGAAAATATGTCTTTTTTGGTTGAAATTTCAACTATTTTATTTTAGATTCTTATTTTTTAGTTGATATTCGACTATTTTTTAGAAATATCGTATTTCTGCTTAAAAATTTAACAATTTGGTTGATTTTTTTTTCTTTTTCAGCTGTAAAATCTTTGCTTGTTGAAAATTCAACTATTCTGTTGAAAATCCGTCTTTTTGAACTAATTCAACTGTTTTTGATTAAAAATTCAAATCTTTTTTGGTTGAAGTATATAATATGACATTTTTTTATGAGGATTCAGCTTTTTTAGTTGAAAACTCAACTACCTAGTTGCAAGCGGAACTACTTTGTTAGGAATTCATTTGTTGATTGCAAAATAATCTTTCTAGTTAAAAATTCATCTCCTTGATTGAAAATGTAACTACTTTATTGGAAATTCGTTTTTCTGGGTTACAAATCAATATTTTAAAGTGAAGTAGTCACCATTCCATTTTTCGTTGAAGATTTAAGTAGTTTGTAAAAAATTCGGCTTTTTTTGGCAGAAAATTATTCTTCTTGATTGGAAATTCACTTTTTTAATTCTATAATCAACTAGTTGGTTGAAATTACATCTATTTTGTTTAGGACGCAATATTTTTATTTGAAACGTCACAATATAAAGCGTTTCAATGTGAATTTGGTATAGTAGCGACATTAATTTGATCCAACAATTACATTGTATTTTACTATTTCAATCGATGAAATTAAAAAAAAGGAACCGATTCATCAGTTACAATTCTTGGGGCTGATTTATCTGGTTGAATTTTTATTAATTCATATTTAGAGAGTGTACAGTAAATTTTATGATTCTATTATTTCTTTTTCTATCATGTGTAATAAAATTTGACCTGATCTGATAATATTCGATAGCATATCGAAGTTTGCTGATAAATTCCCATATTTATTTTAAACCACATTCCAATAAAAAATAGATGCTTATATTCCATGATGGACTATATTGATTTTTTTTTAATGATTCTTAAAAATATCAGAAATCGCAGTGGTTCAACAGGACAATTGCAGAAAAAATATTTTTCTTTTCAAAATACCGGTATAATGAACAAAGTCACAAAAGTGACGACACTGACGATTCAATCATGTCAGATTATTATTTTCTATTTTTTGATTGAAAAAAAGTGCATCGCCAAACTTTTCACATAACATTTTTTTTGAAAATTTCAAAATTATTAAAACATGTTTTAAAACATTATTTTAAAGTGCATGCCACTCTGTGAATTTTCTAAACAATAAATACAGAAACGTACATAATTATGAGTTTCTGATGATGAGTTTCTGATCTAGCTTTCAACAGCAAATATTCCAATTTCATAATTTTTTGCAAATGACCCAAAACTTGGATAGGCCTAACCAATTCATTGCTGCATTCCTTGAATGATATATTTTTGGAAAATTGGAAAGCATTGAAGAAATTTAAAAAAGTCAATTATAAAGAGATATGATATCAAGTATGTATATCCTAAATAAGTCTATGCACGTTGTCTAGGACTAGAAACCTTTAAAAACCCAAAAAATAATTATAGATTTTTTTCTCACAATATATCGAATCTTATCGATGGTATAAAAATAAATATAAAAATGAATTAAATCACAAATGAAAAGTATGACCTTTCTATAAGTTTTACTCAGTTAGAAACTTTCTCTTTCTAGAATATTTTATTTTAGATAAAAAATATAATTAGGATATACAATAAAACTGTACGGTGGTTACGCAGAAAACATCAACTAGAAAATAACACAAATATGGAAAATTTCAATTCTGGGATATGAAACACTTCTCTATTTAAATTTTTTAGACATGCAAAGCAGACCGGAACACATGGTTTTTGATTAACGCGCGAAAGAAGCAAACTACTACAAGGTTCATATGCTTCTTTCGAACGGCGTGCAAGTTAAAAAATGTAGAAAAGCATTGATAGAATTTTGGCAGAAAGAGCGAATTTCTTCAAATGATGATTGGCCATCCAGATAGGGAAACATTTCAAGAGTTATGAAAAAGGCGGCAAAAACAGCAGGGATGTTGTAAATATATTACAACTGATGGAGCCAAAGAGAAAGGACGGAGAACAAGAACTGAAAAAGATTAAAATTAAGAAGTCAACACATAAAAGAATGTTGTGGAGCTATAGGAAATTTTCGAGTAAAACGGAAAATCAAGGAGAAAACGTCTGTAAAAGCCAGTGAATCAATCACTTTATGAATCTGCTCAAGGGTGAGGTATTACAATAGCGAGCAAATGTACAACAAACGACAGAGTAGGAAAGCAATATAGGCAACATGACGTAAGAGTTGGAAGAAAAAAAAACTACGAATACTGAGAAAAAAATGGAATATGAGAGGGATCTTAATGCTAAAATTTGAGAAGCAGAATTAAAAAGGAATAAGGAGTCTCCAGAAAGGGAAGGATTCATTCAGGAACGGATGAGAGAAAGCCAAGATTTATCCAATACACAAAGGTGGAGAGGAGAACGGCACAAGAAATGACAGGGGGTATAGGATATCAAAACCTGATCACAGTCATGAATGATAGGATGATGAACTGGTAAGACAAAAAGAATTCTCGCAAAGAAAGTCGAACGAGCTTCAGAAGAAGAGCAACTAGGAATCATGTAGGGCTTCTTAATGCGTTAATAAACAAGAATTCAAATAAAGAAAAAGGTAATTAGACATTGCCTTCATAGATCTAGAATGGTCTATCTGTGCACACGGTGGAGGGATAAATTCTTCTAGAAAAATTAGGAGAACTGGGCATCCGAGGCAGAATGATGAAGATGATCCAGGAGATATACGGAACGACCTTGAACGAAGTAATAACAACAGATTGAATTATGGAGTACTTTGTGACATCTAGGGGTGTCAAGCAGTGATGCAAGGTCCACCTTATTCAATACCTTTAGTGAGAACATGGATGTAGAATTGGAAACAAGAAACGTAGGAGAAACCGTCATAGGTCTCAAAATTGTTCAAATGAAATTTGCAGCCAACTTAGCGCTCAGATTATAAATTGGAGGTGAGCGTAAAGAAGTCTAAGTCTATTCGCAATGAACTGAAAATAGTTTACAACTACAAATACCTTGGTTTTTGGTGTTCTATAGAGGGCGCTCAATGAGGGCGAGTAAGGCGCAAGAAGCAGCTAACACAGCGTACGGGGCCTATGAAGCAAGCTGGTCTAGACAAACTGCAAACTTTATTTGATGAAGATTCTAGTAAAAGTTAGATGTCTATATGGAGTGGTGATGGTCGGCTCAAAATTGAAGAAATATAAAGACTACTTAGGAAAATATATCAAGAAAGCTATGGGGTGGATATTTGCGGAGAAGGTAATCTGGAAGGTAAAGCCTTTAATCTGATGCCACATTGAGAGTGGGTAGATGTCGTTTAGAAATTTTGCAGATGGACGATATCAGGTGGCAGAAAATCTGTCTTATAAAAGAGCTAATATAGAGTCGCGCTTCGCTTTATTGTTGACTAAAAGAAGCGGTTGATAGTGGAGTGTTTCATACCCCAAAAGGCAAATCTTGTGTATGGAATCAACTAGATCTCAAAAATAGCTATTTTCGATCGGCCCTAATGCTCGCTGCTGCTCATCTATGGCTGTCATAAGTTTCGATTTGAAAAATGAATCGAAGCTTGAAAAAAAGGTTGAAAAAAATGCAAAAATTCTTAAATATAGATACAGATATTATAGGCGATTTTGAGAAAAATAAGGGAATAGAAGACTGACTGTAATCCGTGAAATGCTGTAGTATCCTTCAAATTCATAATCAAGTTCATTCTCTTTTATTTCCAGGCCTCTTTAATCAATATATTATTGAAAGTGGAACTGTGATAGGCAATTCTTTATTTCGACGCAGAACAGAACTTCAGCCTTCAATAAATTACATTGCCAACTACATGGGGTGTTCAACCAATAATTCTACAGATTTTGTCAAATGCTTGAGAGACAAAAGTTTTGTTGAATTAATGACTGCAATGAAATACGTAAATGATGAGTTTCCTTTACTGACATGGATACCCACTGATGAAATGGAATCGGAAGATGCATTCCTGACCGATACCCCATTGAATCTTTTGGCTCAAAATAAAATGAAGGACCTTCCTGTTATGGCTGGTACGGTGGTAGATGAAGGATTGATTGGAACGCAATGTAAGTTTCCAAATGCACACGTTTAGCAACGACTACGAGTAAGTCTTTGCCGGTGAATAATTTTCTTTTCAAAGCATATACTCTTGCAAAGTTTCAAATTTTGTGTGAGAAATATAGTGCAAAATTAATAATTATAATATTCTACAGGTATGGCAACTAATACACTCCGTTTGTATCTAATACATCTTGTTCGCAGCATAAAGTTGGTTCGCAGATATAGTTTTGTTCTTTATTCCAGTTTTTTTTCTTAATTAGTTCGTTCTATTATTTAAAGTTTATAAAAAAATAAATGTAAAAGGAAATAATGTTCAATTCAAAATGTATGAAATTATTTGGGGTCAATTTAAAGTTTTTATAATTTAACAATAGAATTAAATTTATTATTAGAATCAATTCTTCTAAATTATATAATTAAAAAAAAGAGTTAAGCAACCACCGCAGAGTCCCACTAAGAGCAACTGCCATCTGGAAAAAATGTCAATGGCCCCCAGTAGAACCGCGGTAAAATACACCTATGGCCACGTCTCACATCCGTGAGATGGGTGGTCACAGGGCACGACGAAATCACAACGACAGGCCGGCGAAACCTTCGTGTGTCTTGAGGACACGAAGTGACCCAAGGATGACAGTTTTCTGCATCCATCTCGCAAGTGCCTTGGCATATTTTTGACACGTGGGCATGGCTTTAAGGTTACGAACCAGTGATAGTTTCGCACCTCCGAGAGCACCAATCAGAAGGACAATTACTCGCACCAAATACTTTGGGTACAGTCGTTGCAGCTCTCTCTTAAGGTCTTGATACCTCTCCTCCTTTTCTTTCTCCTTTGCAGTGATGTTGTATTCGGATGGAGCCGAGAATTCGATCACGAATACTGTTCGTTTCTTGGAGTCTTGGAGAACAATGTCAGGTCTCGAGTGAGCAACGGAGACTGCTGCCCGAAAATCGTAGTTCCAAAACATTTGGCAATTCTCGTTTCGGACAATTGACTCTATATCCCTTGGAGCGTTCGGCAAGGCAGGGTCGCGAACAACACCGTAAGAGCGACAGGCATGGTGATAAAGTACTCTTAGGGCCGCATTATATCTATAGATGTACGTTGTTCCTGCGTGGGTCGGACACCCAGAGAGTACGTGTTCTAGGTACTCAGCGTGTGCATGACACGCTCTGCACCTATCACTGGGAACTTCTTGACATAAAATGCGGACACGGTATGCTAAGGTGGAAATGACACCGTACTGGCATGCAAAAATAAAACCCTCTTGACCTGAATTTAACCCTGATGATTTGAGGAAAGCAAAAGTTTGCTCCTTCGACAAGGTCTGCTTTTCTACATTTCTGTAAACGTTTATGTGCATATGCTTGTCGAGTAGCTGTTGGTGAAATTTTCCAAACTCTGTTTTCTTCACTTCAGCTTTTAGACGTGAAGCATCTAGATGGAGTAATGCACTTTCCTCACTTCTGATGTTAAAATTCAGGCCAAGGGTCTCGGCCGCTTGCTCCGCGGCTTTGTAAAGGAACGCTCCTTCACCAATCATCTCGTAATTCCTGACCATTTTTAGGAGCGGATCTCTGCCATTAGCAACGATGTAAGCTGTACTTAAAACAATTCGGTTATGAAAACACTGGCGATTCAGAAGTCCACGTCCACCTTGACGGCGTGAAATGTATAATCGCGGAACTGACGAATTGATATGCAAGCTTTTATGCGTATGCATAAGGTACATCAAGGGCCTTAAGCTCGTTCTTCATCCATTGAACCACCCCAAACAAGTAGAGTAGAACAGGGATGGCAAGCATGTTAGTCGCAGATACCTTGTTCAACGCCGACAGATTGGAAGACCAAATCTGTCGAAGAAGATGCTTGTATCTGCTTCGGAGACACTCCTTCACTGATGTTCCTGAATGCGGCTTTCAGGCACGCCCAGGTATGTATAGGTCTCTCCAATATCAAGATGTCTGATAACGCTTAAATCCACAAGCTCAGGATCCTTGGGAACGCCAGTAATCTTTCCTTTCTTCAGATGAATTTGACACACTTTTCCAAACCAAAGTCCATTCCAATCTGTGCTGTGTAATTCTTGACGATATTTATAGCAGATTGAAGTTTGCTTTTACCAGTGGCATAGATCTTCAGGTGATCCATATAAAATACATGAGTGACCTTATGCTTGCGCTGATTAGTGTCACCACAGATGTATCCAGGGGAATTTCGTAGTGCGAGATATAGAGGCAGAAGTGTGATGCAAAAAAGCAAAGGGCTCATGGTATCACCTTGAAAGACGCCCCTCTGGAAGGTAACGTTGTTCGTTATCAGACGATAATTTCTAGATGAGATAGTAAATCTAGTTTTCCGAATAGGCATCAATCTCTCTATGCATCTCACTATGTGTGGATGTACCTTCATGTTTTCCAACAGACAGCTGATAATTCTATGAGAGGTTGAATCGAAAGCTTTCCGGTAGTCAATCCAGGCCATTGACAGGACGCACTGATGGGCTGCAGCGTCTTTACAGACACACCTGTCAATTAGCAGGTTCTCTCGACAGCCTGCTACACCATTTTTCGTACATCTCTCGCCATACAGGCTCAATTCGTCGAACAATCCTGTTGTTTAGAACAGCTGTAAAGATTTTATACAGTGTGTTAAAACAAGTTATTGGGCCGTGATTCTCTGGGTTGGACAAATTGCCTTTTCTCGGCAGGAGTATAGTGCGTCCTAACACCAGCCACTGTGGAATGGGCGTCTCCGACTTTAAATATGAGGCGAATATGCGGGCGAAATGTTGGTGTATAAAAGTAAACTTGTTCCACCAAAAGTTCTTGATTCAATCTGGTCCAGCAGCGGAAAAGTTCTTCGTGCCTCTAAGTGCTTTTTTCGCCTCTTCGGCAGTAACTGATGGACATTCCTCCTCAGATTTTATGAGGTTTTCGCAAAACTCCTTGAAGCGGATGATATTGTCAGTATCTTCTTTCAACTCCAGTGTTTTCGGGATTTTGTATACCTCTCTCCAAAAATTCTCTACCTCCTTGGGCTTGGTTGGATTATTTACAGAAACAGGGAGATTAATGAAGAGGCGCGATGGGTCAGCGAGAAACTGTTGATTCTCCCTGAACCATCTCTCCCTCTTCTGTATTCTCCTCCTTGCGTCAGATAACAGCCGTATTTTGTCAACAATATGCTGCTTGATTGTCAGCAGATTTGACTTGTTTAGTGTGTGATTCAAGATCCTTAGTTCTTGGGCGAACTTTTGAACCCTTTCCGTAAACGGTCTACCAGATGGTATGTAGTCAATCACACACTGAACACGGAACGCATTCTGTCTTGCCATCCAATTTTCTTGTTCAGTTGATGCAAGCGTCTTTTGGTTATTGATCCATCGTCGGTTTTAGCCTTCGATTTGAATCAGCCAAAGTTCTCGCAGCACCATAAACTGAACAATTTATGGTCCAGATGTCGGACCCTTGCGAGATATCTCCACGAAGGGAGGCATCCATTTCAGCCAGAGCATGTTGATGTTCCTCCTTGTACTGAAATTGCAATCATCTTTCAGAAGGTGCCTGCTTTTTGCGGTTGGTCTTAATGTCACTGCATCTTCGTCTGCAACTTGATCAAGCAGCGTTCGGGGAAGCGCTCCGCGTACATATCCATTTTTCCGGAGGTAGTCGGCTTGATTTCGCAAAGACCGATGCGAAACGTGCTGAAGCTCTGGGTGTTTCTGGCACCACAGAGTGTGCATACGCGCGATAAAGCCTCCGTTAACCGGGATAATGCTGGCATCGTAGTAGTCTAGCACGTCATTCTTAAGTTGATCCGTCCACTCAATGTGGGCGTTTCGCCGGTTCGTCGTCGTTTCTCCATCTAAATTATTTTCAGCACCCCGAACTTCGATCGTTTTGAACCGCATCTACAACATTTTGGTGTCTTGGTGGTTTCATTGTTGTTCCCGCGAGCAGCTAGGGAAAGGGTTCATCCATTCTTGTAGAGCCCCGCGTGCAAGGATGAGGCTGATACTCTGAGAGGTTGCCCGGTATCCCAGGGTCACAGTTAAAGACACGTCACCCAGGTGCCATTCAGCTTTCGGCACGATTCTTACGCCTTCACTTAGGGGTTATTCCTTCGGGACCATCCTTGGACAATTGTCCGCGACTGCTTATTAATTATTGTAACCATATTCAGCAGAAACCCTTGGTACAGGGACCCTCTATCCGCAACCCAAAAATGTGTTCGGTGGCTTTGCCATAGGCCCTTTGGTTATATTCCAAAGGAATGAAAACCGAAACCGAACCGAATGTGTGTGTGTGTTTTATTATTTTATAACTTGAAATACTTGGAATGAAGAAAATGCCTATAATCTTCATGACTTCTGAAATTATTTTCAGTTGAAATAATTGTTTCAAAATATTATTAAAGTTCCATGACCTGTAAATAAGGTAGACTGAACAATTTACACTTCGAAAATGGAAGCTATTAAAATAGAGAAATTAAATTTTTAGTATCATTAATTGAATTAATTTTAGTACCAAGCATTTGAGATTGAAAATTATCTAATTTTACAACTTAAAAATGGACCCTTCGCAAATTTAAAGCGTTGAAGACTTAAAAATTTTAAATTTTCAGTGCTGAAAAACGGCACAATGTCAGAATTATAGCCTTTAATACTCTACAAATTAAAATGCATAACCTTCAAAACGCAAAAATTAAAAAAATGTATTTCTTTTTTCAATATGAAGAGTTTTATATTCAGGACAGAGGTAATGTTCTAGTTTCAAAATAAAACGTTGAAATTACATATATTTGAAATTGAACTATTTCACTGTATAATAAATTCAAAATGAAAGATTACACAATTGAAAAATTACGATTGTTTGAAAAGCATCCGAATTTTCTAAGCTACTTTCCAAATTAATCAGTGAAAAAATATGTACTAGGAAAAAAGACAATGCAAGAACTAAGCATCAAACTAGAATTTTTTTAAATTTGAGAATCTTTTAAATTGAACATTTCAAAGTCAATGCCTCTCGAATTATTATTTACCTGATTAAATTGTACAATTTAAAATTGGAATCATAGCAATATTCTTTTATATTTGTATACTATTAATTGACAATAAAATTTTTGCCGCGCGCTCTGGCGCGCGTATAATATTGCTAGTATTTATATAAATTGATTATTATTTGTTTCAGATTTTTATGCAAATATATCATCAGCAGCAATAACACCTGAGTTTTTGAAAGATTTCATCAATAGTACTTCAATAGGATATTATGCAAGTCCAAACATAAACAAATTTGTAGATATTATTAAAGATTATTATTTTGATGAATCAATCATTTTTGCGGATAGGGATAAGGTGAATATAAATTGAAATACAGAAAGATCCATCAAGGCATCTGGTACAAAAAATGCCTACCAACCGTTTTATTTTTGAAAAAAGTTCCCAAAATCGTGTTTGCGCAGATATTGACCCTTCAAATTTAATTCTGGAGCAAAATGACCAATAGCAAAATTACAGTAGACGAAATTCTGAGAAAATTTAAAAATAGCTCCTTTTGCTCCAATAGGTGTTGAGTTAATCCAAAAAAGATTATCCATCCAGTTCCCATAGGTCACAAGTTGTGACCATGCAACTTTCTCTATTTCTCCGTAAGAATCTGTCTGTACTGACAAATGTACTTACGACCATATTTAAACATTTGGGCTGCATTATTATTATTATTTTGAATTAAAAATAAGACCGAAGTGTATTTCTGAAGAATTACAGATACATATATGCCATCGAAATGTTCAAATAGGCCAAAAGTACATCCAGAAACAAGCTAATTTGGAGAAATTAAACACCAGTATTTTTCCCCAACAAATGGATAAAAAATGGTCAACTTTGGGATGTCATAACTGACTTTTCCTGTTTTGAAATTAATGGAAATTATATCTACTTTATTCAGTACTGAAAACATTTTTTATAAAATTAATAGATTCCAAAGTACGGAAGCAAACTTCAAATTTTGATTTTTCAGTCACTTGAGCAAAATCCGATGGCTTTGAAAGATGTGAAAAAACTCAGCACCTATCAAAGATAGAAGGTTTGTAATCTTCTCAATTTTCTCAGAATTTTGTCTAGATTAATTTTTCGCGTAGTAGTTATTTTAATGAAATTGGTCATTTGCATCAAGACCACTCAAAAATCGCTTTAGCGAAAAGAAACGCACTCTACCTAATAACCACAGTTAAAAAACTACCAGATGCCTGGATTATATTCTGAGGTTGGTTGCAGAATGATCTATAAAATAATAAATAAATTAATAATATTATTAATCAATAATAATATAGTAATGATCTTATTTCAAACAAAAATTGCATGCTTCCTTCTCATTGATTAAAATAATTTTATTTTTATTTTCAACTCAATTTAATAATAATTTTTTCATTCTAAACACAGCTTCTAGAAAATATCACAATATGTTTTGGCGACAGCACTTTCTATTACCCGCAAGTGATTTTGCTACAAAATATGGCCAAATATGTGAAAAGTCCGATATATTCTTATAATTTTGGATATCGTGGAAGTTCAACTTTGTTTTCGATAGAGACAAATATAACAGAAAATTTCGGCGTTTCACACGGCGATGAACTGATTTATCTTTTTCCTATGAGTAATACGATACCGCCTACTAAAACAGATGAGCATGTCACAGATTTAATGGTAGATTTATGGACATCTTTTGCCATAAATGGGTAAGTGAGCAATTTTCATAAATATAGTTTAAAATAATTACCAACATTGCTATTAATCATATAATCTCAATATAATTGTTGTCCAAATAATTAGGATTTATACAGATTTCGGATTTTTTATTTGATCGATTGCCTGTCATGAATTTTCATGAGTAGCACTGTCGAGTGTAATTATCAGTAATTATCAGAGTTATATATTAGTTTTCTTTTTTTTTTTTTTTTTTTGAATTAGTTTTTTTATTCAAACATTCTACTTGTAGATTCATCATTTTGGTTGAAAATTCAACTCTTCAGTTCAAAATCAAACAATACTTGGCTAACAGTTAATTATTTTTATTAAAAAAGTCTACTGTAATATTTTTGACTCACAAATTATCTCTTTTAGCTCAATAAATTTTGTTATTTAGTCAAAAATTACATTTTTTTGTTAAAAATTCAAGAATTTTGTTATAAAAGTATTCTTTGTGGTTAAAAATTCAACTGGTTTGTGGAAAATTCGTCTTTTGGGTTTTATTATGACTATTTGATTGAATTTATTTTAATCTTACAACTTGCTTGAAAGTTGAACTACTTTGCAAGACATTTTTTTGTTTGTTTGAAGATTCAAACTTTTAGTTGAAAATTCATTTTTTTAGTTTCAGTCGAAAATTGTATTTCTCTTGGTAGAAGTTTCATCTCTTTGCTTACAAGCCAACTATTTTTTGTTCGATGTTGATTATTTTTGGTTGAAAACTTCACTATTATATTTTTGTTTGAAAATTCATCTTTTTCGATAGTTTTCTTTTTGTTTTGAAAATGTTACCATTTCGGTAAGAAATTAAACTATATAGTTAAAAATGAATTTTCATGTTAAAAATTCATAATAATATGTGAAAAATTCATCTGTATTGTAGAAAATTTTCCTTTTTGGCTTAAAAATTCGAAACCTTGGTTGAAATTTTTTCTGTTTTGAGTGAAAAATGTTTCGTAAATGAACGGTCAACAATTTTGATGAAAACTCGTCTTTTTGGTCTGAAAATTCATCTCTTTTGGTAGAAATTTAATCTCCTAGGTTCAAAATCCAATTATTTTTTATTAAAGGTTGATTTTTGATTGAAAATTGAACAGTTTGGTTGGAATTTCTTCTCTTTTAACTAAAGAATCTGTCTTGGTTCATGATTCAAGTTTTTGGTGAAAATTCGTCTTTTCGTTAGAAACTCAACGGTTTGATTGAAAACTAATCTTTCTTCGTTGAAACAATTCAACTATTCAGTTGATAACGAAAACTTTTGGTTGAGCTTCCAACTGGTTTGGTAAAAATTCTTCAATTATTTTTGATTTTGAAATGAAAATATTTTTTGTTTAAAATATCAACTATTATATTTTTCGTTGAGAGTTCATCTTTCCTGGCCAAAAAGTCAACTACTGGGTTGAATTGAACTATTTTCCATTCAAAAGAAAAAGTTTTTTTTTCCATACCAACTTTTACATTTTTTGTTGAGAATTCATCTTTTCTAGTTAAAAATTCAACTCCAAGATTGAAAGATTAACTTCTTTGTTAAAAATTAAATTTTTTCGTCGAAGATTCATCAAAATAAAATCAACTTTTTGTTGAAAATTCAACGTTTTCTTTAAAATTAACGTAATATAAATTATTATGCATATTAAAAAAAAGAAAAATGATTTCCCAGAGTTTTGAAAATTAAAATTTTCTGAAACAATCCTTGTTTAATAAATATTATGCTGCTCATGACAAACCTGCGATTTTTAATAAAGAGTATAAATATTGCAACTCGGCAGATATGAACATAGTTGTGCAAAAATGAATCTTCAATCAGTAGAAGTGAATCATTTTGATTTGAAGTTAATGATCAGAATAATTTCAATTTTATATACCTTTTTTTAGCAAACCAATTTCTGATGAATTGGAAGATCCTGATCTCTGGCTGCCTTATAATGAAAACGGCTATTTTCTTCAGATTGGTAACATTAAAAACAACACTGATCCATCTGTAACAATTGAGCAAGAATATTATACTGATCGCATGAACTTTTGGAGCGCACATTTTCCTATCGTGTAAATTGTGAATAAATTTTGTAAAATGATTACTGTGTATTCTATTTTTGATATAAAATTTAAATCAGAAGGAGTAGTTATGTTCAGATAATTCACTAACTGACCTTGACTTCTACAATGAAAGAATTTCTGATAATTTTATCTTCTGGATCTTCTATTTGGTATTTTGATAATGAATATATATCATTGCACTGGAACTTGGATTCAAGCAGTCTAGATTTATTGCATTCCGAGAATTGATGCCGCCGGGTTTCGTGATGAAGAGAGTGCGGGAGGCGCTGCTCAGTCAAGCGTGACAAGCATTAAGAGAGCCGCACTCTCGACGCGTTAGTTGCATCACGTTACCTCATGCATTCAAATCCGACAGAAATGTATAGAAGTCCTGAAAATAAAACAATAATTGTTTTTAAAAAATTAGAACACGTGGGAACAGTGACGAAACAACGACGCTCTCTCCTCGATACCTGAGATCTAAGTGTGGGTCAAAAGGCAAATCAGTTATAAACAAATCAGAAATAAGAGAAAGTCAAGATTTATGAAACAAAAGTTATGCTAGTATGAATAATTACATTGAACAATAAGGTTTCAATAATTTGGGATACCCCGATCACCGCGCCGGAACGAGCCACCACGAGCTTTCCGAAAAATCTAAGATGCGATGCGCAGTTTCAGGGAGAAGTGGTAGATTGGGGATGCGCATGGCATTACTTAGTTCTCTACAGAACTAAATGCTACATTACATCGCTGTGACGTCACTCATCGAGTAAAGACCAACTTAGGTTCTTCTGAACGAACTTGAAAGTTGCAAGTTCCGGCGTGGGTATTGGTGATAAAATTTTGCTTTAAAATCAACCCCATATTTTTTCGAAATTTTAGGAAATATTTAAAGATATTTTCAAATTTTTGTCAATTTTCTCCTAAAATTCATTTCTCCAAATGAAAAATCAGTATTAGTTTTTTCAGGCATTTTATTAAAATTTTGCTATTGTCTGGACACACCTTTTAAATTTTTTTAAATGCTTTTTCCTGAAATGTTTGAAATTCTAAACATCAAATTTAGCTAGTGAAACTAGTCGTTCACCCATTTCCGTGAATGAATATATTTTTTCAATAATTCTATAGGATAAAGTGTTCACATCGACGTTCTTTTCAGCAAATTTTCAACATTTAATTTGCTTTTTTTTTTTGAAATGGGAAAAAACATCTCTTATTTACGCTTCCACAAAATAGAAATTTGCAAACTAAAATTGAGCAATAAAGATAAGAGAATTTTTTGAATGATTGATACTAGCACAAATCATTGGTATTGAAGTGAGGAATCTAAAAATTATGAATAGATATCAATAGCCCAGGTGCGAATTGTCGGTCGGTCCATGGTTGGGCCAACCTTTGTAAGGTTGGCACAACTTTGTGAGCCAACGGTCGGACCAACCAGCGTAATGATAACGCAAGCCCTCCTTATTTTCCACAGTTGGGCCAACAATAGTTGTCATGGTTGAATCAACCGCGGAATATAAGGTTGGCGAACCATTTGTTTTCAAAGTTGGCTCATCATTCAGAAGAAGCGTTGGTTCAACTTTACTCTCTAAAAGTAAATTAATAGTTTTCTACAAATGAAATAGCGCGAAATCGTTTAGCACTCACTTTACTTAGCATCTCAAGTAATTGGTAAACGATTTCGCACTATTTCTTTAGTAGAAAATTATTAACTTAAATTTAGAGAGCAAAATTGAACTAACGCTTCAACTCAATGATGGGCCAACTAACGAGCCGAAGTCATTAATCACGTAAATAAAAAATGGAATAATACGCAACAAACACAAAGATTTTTTATGAATGTTATTTATTGAAATTATATTGTAATAATAATTATAATATAATATTCATGGTAATAATTCATTTTCTACTCTCTCGTCCACCATCGCGGTCTCCGGCCTGGGGCAACCAAATCTTCAGCTCTGCTACTATCTGGGATTCTGAAGTTGAGTCGCTGAAGTAGTCCAAAATTACTTCCGCAAAATACAATTTAAAAAAGTTCAATCTCCATAATTAAAAAAAATGAAAAGCTTGCTTTTCAAAATGATCTCTTATGAAAAAGAATGTACAAGATTTTGGTAATGAATGAGTACACGGAACCTTTATAATTATTAGACTAAAATATCAGAATACATATCAAGAAATTGAATTTAGAAGAAATACAATCCAAATTCTTCCTCAAGATCCTAAACAAACTTCAATAAGAAAATTTTAAGAATTTGAAAAAACTTTTTAAACTCTGAGAATCGTAAATGACCAAATTTGGACAAGCTCACATGCAAGTACCTCATTGAAACACAGTACTAAAAGAAACCTAAATGAGAAAAGTTGAAACAAATCAACAACATAGTTGAATTTTCGGCAAAAAAATTCCTTTTCATCTAAAGGAGAAGAAAGTTTTCAAAGAAATAGCTCATTTTTCGAACAGTTAAATTAACTTTTAAATAAAATGATAAATGTTCGACCAACAAAAAATTAATCTTTAACAAAAGAGTTTAACTTTCAACCAGTTAATTTTATTTCCAACCTTATAGGTGAATTGTCAATTGAAATGATATTTTTTTTAACTATAATGAAAAATTAAATTAATTATTTAATTAATTAATTAATTATGAATTAATTAATTATTAAATTAGAATACAATTTTTAACAAGAAAATAACCTTTCAAAGAAGAAGATCATTTCCTACCAAAAAATCGATGTTTCAACAAAATACGTGAATGTTCAACGAAATAGTTGAATTTTCAATTAGAAAACACAATTGTTCATCCAAATTATTGAATTTTGAACTAAAAAATATCAATTTTCAACCAAAAATGGAGCAGTTATTTTGACCGTCATCCCCTGCTGCTTATATTCCGACAGGCGTGATAAGGTACGTCCTTTTATTTTATTTATTATTTATTTTAAATTTTACTTTTTATAATACCTAAAAATAACAATTTCCTTTCAGTTTCTTTTTTGTTTGTGCTAGAGCTACAAATTTTAATTCAATATGACAAAATTAAAGACAGCGTGGCTTGAACGCCAACATGTACCAAAATCTATATTTTCTCGAAAATAATCATAATATTTACTACTGTCACTGAATTTAAACAACTTCCAAAATACTTTCCAAAGAGAATTTAATAATATTTGAAATTCTTCACAAAGTCACCGAAGGAAATAATCTGAGAGCATGGTTAATTTCCTAACCTAAAAATTCACGGGATGAATAGAACGACGAACATTGCGTATCTTACCCGAAATTGAAGGTAAGAAATTTTTATATCTTGGATACAATCAAGAACTTTTACGCACTTGTCTTTGTCAGTACTGCAGTCCATCCAGATACGCTTCAAGCTTCAGTATTTTGTAACCTTCTATAAGAAGGTTTCTCTGACATGATTGCAGATGCTTGTTTCTAAGCGCAGTAAGGTTATGTTGCAACTCAATAAATTATTTGAATACATCCCCCAGATGAAGTCTGAACGACCGCCGACCCAACCTTGGGCCAGAGTTGGGGTGACGGTCGGCAGCAGTGAGATTACTTGCACTGGATAATATTACACCGATGGTCGGGCGAACTATCGCTAAGAGTCGGACCGCTTGTAGTGTTATGGTTGTTCTGAGCCAATTTGCCAAAGCCTGAAGGGCCGTCGACCCAACCCTGGGCCACAGTTGAGCCGACGGTCGGGTGAATTTTTGAAGCCAATGTCGGCTTCTAAAGTTGGCCCAACTTTGGTGGCTTCGAACTGCTATAGTTGGGCCAACCTTGGTTAGCAAAATTCGGTTGCCAAAGCCGGCCTGACCTTGGCCCGACCCCAAACTCTGTCTGCCAACCCAAATTCGCACCTGGAAATATAGTTTAAAATATTCAACTTAAACGCTTTGATTGAAGATAATTATAAAATTCATCCCCAGAAGCATAAAAATAAGAAGTATCGCAAATAGGAAATTTGAATACATTTTTTACTGGAGCAATTAAGAAAAGTACTGTAGTTGGTTAAAATATTCTCACTCCAAATTTTGAAACGTCTTGACAATGTCCTGTATATATATAGGTCCGTTTTATATTCCTTACGCAAAAATAGAGTATATATTTGAATTTTAATAATAATTGATTCATTATAAAATTCCTAGAAATCAATCCCACCGAAGAAACTCAAGACAGGATGATTGATAAAAGTTCAAAGGGTGCAAAACGACGCCGCATCGCCACTTGCGATACATATGTACTGAAATTAAATAAATCATGCATAATATTCAATATATTTCACACATACATCCGATTATTATGTATAAAAAATAAAATAACATTCTGTATAAATGTTGTGCATAAATTTCTCCAATCATATAATATATCGAGACAATATTGTTTGGTTCATTAGATTTAATATAAATTTGCAGTATATATTTCTCATCAAAATATGAATTATATACACGACGAAAAATGGATAGTCAAATTTGAAGTGTCAATATTAAGATGGTCATTTTTATCTTTTAGATGGTACCCAGTATCATCGTTCATTTTTGCTCCATAGTAAGGCAGACCATAATTTTATAGTCTGTTGGAATATTGGTATAGTCAAATTGATACTCAAGAATGTCAAACAAAAAATGCTGTGTCATGACCTCTACCGAACGCAAGCAAACACACCCAACACACGAAACACATTTTACAACATATTTAATTAGCTTAAACCACCTGATGATACTTTAAACCACCTGATGATACTTTAAACATGTGTGGAGAGTGAATAAAATGTAGATAACATTCTGGAGAGCCGGTTGAGTGATTTTCGTTCAGATTTTAATCGCTGAATTCGATACTTCTGAAGGATTAAGGACAAAGGCGTCACTCATTAATCAGTTCGTATTCTTTACATTTTCGGTCGAAAACGTGCTCAGAATTTCGTAATTCGTTGATAAAGAAACAAGAATTGCGAGATTTGTGATACATTTATATTGTTTTCTGATTTTTCCAGTGTTAATATTTTCATTCAGTGCAGTGACACCGTTTTCTCAGCCGCTTGTGCTCAAAGTAATATGTTTTCAAAATTTTTATAGATACGCAATTATGTCTCAGGCATCCTACGCTTAATGTTTTTCATGTTTCATTTAATAATTTAATTTCTGTCTCTCGCCTCTCTCACTCTCATGAATATATATTATATATGTTGGGAGAACAAGGACAAGGTATAATAACGTTGACCCACTGATATGATTAAGTTAACACTCCGAGATAATCAATATAAAATTCCTGAGACAATCAGGTTTAAACTCCAGGATCGTCAAATTTACACTCTGGGATAGTGAAGCTAACCGTCTAATTTATATATCTACTCCATGGATACAGAGGGTCCAGAGACAGTGTGGCAACCTAGATGCATGCCGCCATTTTAAGCTCTGGTTCGCCGAGATATATCTCTAGTGTAGTATATATAGGGTTACCAGATGGTCCGAGTGAGAAGAGCGGACACTCTACACCCCCCCCCCCTCCCCCCTAAAAAATGAAAAAAAGAAAACAAAATTTTAACATTTGAAATAATAAAAAAATAAAAATGAATGAAGGAAAAACAGATTTTGAAAAAGCGTAACTTATTTGGTGATTCTCGAACCATATTATACTCTACCTGGAGTTTGGATGGAATTCAAAACAAAATAAAAAATATATTCATACACTTTCATTTCATCCATATAGGCTAAATCCATACTGAAAAGATGAAATAATGTATAACCTTATAGTTCATCGATCTGATCGAGAGGAAAGCGAACATTTCACATAAAAAGCGGACAAGCGAACACGGGACAAAAAAAGCGGACATGTCCGCTGAAAAGCGGACGTCTGGTAACCCTAAGTATATATACTATCTATAATATGTGTATAAGAAAACTTAAAATGGCGGAGCCAATAAGCGAGCAGCACACTAGGTTGCCACACTATCTCTGGACCCTCTGTATCCATGGATAATACGCTACACCATCTAAGGGTATATCCGATTGTTAAAACTCACATATAGCCAGTCTGACACTCTACGATGTTCAGGCTGATTACCCATTTTTCTCCGTGCAGTAACACTATATATAAGCGAAGTTTATATGTATATAAGTACATATATATCTATGTCATATAATATACTCAATGAATCAAATGTAAAAAAAACGTCTTATCATAATAGGTGGGCTTTGATAATATATTTGATGCAATAAGTGTACGTACGTATACTATTATAACATAGATACATAAGAAGTCGTTTGTATCAACTTCGCTCATATTTTCTCACTAATTATATTTTCAGGGCAAATATAGACTACATATTTCATATTAAAATTAATGAACCGAAAAATTTTTTAGCTCCCTCAAATTTTCAGTTAAACTAACTGAAAATTCCTAAACTGTAACAGAATTTTCCCGAACATGTGACTGAAGCTTTATGCACTTACCGTTGCTGGCGTTTCTGTTACAGTTTAGGAAAATTTAGAAACGGTTTCTGCATTAAGCTTTAGTGACGCGTCTCTGAAAATGTCTGCAGAAATTTCTAACAGTGAATGGTGGTCAGATTAAACTTGCAAGGGCATTAATTTTAATATGTACTCAATAGAGCCATCTAACTGTCAAAAATTATACTATCCAATGATACTTGTGTATCACCATTTCATGAAATATTAACTCAGCACATGCTTATCTAAGTTTATACCGGGTGATACTTTTATCTCAAGACATCGAAATACCTCAAGAAATACGCATCTAGCGAAAAAAATTATTCTCATAAAAACTTCTTGTTTTCGAAGGGAAAAGCGATCCTGCAAAAATGTATCCCACACCCCACCCCTGGGGTAACATTAAAATTTTAAGTGGGAACCTGTATTTTTTATTACAGGTTCAAATTCCCCATAAAAAATACGTTATTTTTATATGAAAAGTTTTTTTCGATTCGCGCCAGATGGCGTTGCATTAGCTAAAAATGACGCTGTTGACTGTTGCAGGAATGCTCTTTCAAACGGAAGATAAACAAGACGAAGAGTCGGTTTGTTTGGATTGATTCGTACGGATTGGTTGGTTTCTTTGGGTTCGTTGTATTGCCACTTTAACCCCATTCTCAGGTGGGTGAAAGTGGTGTTAGAAATTAAATTTATTACAATTGTATAGCACTCCTTAAAATAATAAACACGTATTTTTTATTTTTTGTTTAGAAGCGCATTTCTTGAACATTCAGCAATGTCATTTTTCGGCAATTCAGCTCCATCTGGCGCAAATAAAAAAAAAACTTTTCAAACAAAACTTACGTATTTTTTATGGGGAATCTGAATCTGTGACAAAAAATATAGGATACCATTTGAAATTTTGAAGTTGCCCCCCTTTTCGCCCCGGAGGGTGAGGGGTCCCCCTCGGAAATAAAAATTTTCTATGAGATATAGTTTTTTCGCTAGATGCGTATTTCTTGATATATTTCGATTTCTCTAGATAAAAGAATCAACCTGTATGTACCAATAAGATGGTCCTTATTTTTCACTTTTCGAATTTCTCCGCTCTCTCCTCCCAGTTTTATTCGAATTTCAAAAAAAAACTCCAAATTCGAGCAAAATCGGTTAATATTTAGGGGTGGCGCAAAGACCATGAAGTTTTCCATTGATTTTACATGAGAAAAAGTCAGCTTTTTGTAAATCTAATATTTAAACGCGATAATATGTTACAAATGATTCCGTGTTTTAGTATATTGTTCAGAATTTACCAGAGAATAAGAATCAGTCATAAATTTTGGGTTTAAACAATTTTAAGTCACTCTCATGGGTCCCGTGAGAAAACCCCGTACTTGACAAATTTGAATTTTACGTAATATTGCGGTTTATTGATGCTTTTCAAAAGATTTTAGAAAATAAATAATCATTAATCCTTGATTTAAGAATACCCAGTCATTTTTTGACTAATACTCAATTGTCTAAACAATTTTGATTTGTTTAAATATTTGTTTTTTCAGTTGACTCGCGAAATGAACGTATTTTCTAGACCTCGTGAGTTATTCCATAAATGATAACACTGAAATAATTTGTTTGAATAATTACACAATTATTTAAATAATACGTATTCGTTCAAGTATACATTTTACCTGAAAAAAGCAGGAAAAACATTTTATCTCACGAAATTTTCGGCAAATTTCAATATTTTTAAGTCCTAATTTGTTTATTATGAATACTCGTAGATGTTCAAACAAACTTAAATAGCTTAAACAATTTTCTTGTTTACATATTTTATTTTTGCTATTTTTCGAAAGATTGAAATATTTTAATGTTCTACTTCACTCTTTAAGAATACTCTTAAATGTTTAAACAAACTGAATTTGTTTAAACAATTGAATATTAGTTAACGAATAACTGGGTATTCTTGAATAATCACTGATTAACGATTATTTATTCATTTGTAACTTTTTAAAAGCGGCAATAAACCCCAATATTACGTAAATTTCAAATTTTACACGTATGGGGTTTTCTTTTCTCTATGACATATTATCGCGTTCAAATATTCGATTTACAAAAAGCTGACATTTTCCCATGTTAAATCAATGCAAAACTTCATGGTCTTTGCGCCACCCCTAAATATTAACCGATTTTACTCAAATTTGCAGATTTTTCTTTGGGCATTAGAACAAAACTGGGAGGGTGAGAACAGAGAAATTCGAGAAAAAATTCACCAAGTATAAATAAGAAAGACCCTAATGTACCAATGCAAAATTTGAACCTAGTTTGACCAATTAAGCTCTTGAGCGTCTTGATATCTATAGGGTGACCAGATGCCCAAGTGGAAAAAGGAGGCCATAACCTCGCCCCCCACCCATAATAATACCAGAATTACATTTTTTATATCTCTTTTTTCGAATAAAGAGGGAGAAAATAGAAAACCCAATCATAGGGAATATTTTATGAAAAAAAGGTAAATTTAGTCTTTTGACCAAAAAGTAGGACAGTTTTTTGGGTTTTCCAAAGTTTAAGAGGGCAGTAGGACAAGCAAACGAAAAGTAGGACATGTGCTCCTAAATGAGGACGTCTGGTCACCCTAGATATCCAGAGTGTAAACACTTTTTATTCTAACATCGTCATCGTCGTCATCATCGTCAACGTTCACTGCCACTATATTAGTTCAGTTTCTTATTTAGAAGCAAACATAACATTTCGAAATTTGTGTACGCGAGACAAACACTTATTTATAACAAAATTTCTATTCACATTGCTGTCATGCAATTTTCAGGGACTTTTGTCATGAGCCCGCGGAGAATCACTGTATGTTCAATATTATATCTCATATTCATTTCCTGGTTAAATGCGGAACCAATAGTGAAAATTTCTCAAGGATTTCTTAATGGAACGACATTTGAGTCAAAGGGGCGAAGAAAATTCTCAGCATTTATTGGAATTCCATTCGCCGAAACCCCAATTGGACAATTGCGGTAAGTTAACATTTCTTTATTATTATACCATTAAGCCAAATCCGTTTCAAAGTAAATGTGACTCATTCGGTCTTAGCCTCGTTATACTGTCGGGGATCAAGGAAGGTGTAAGGGGGGAGGGGGGTAAATTTTTTTAGATCAATCTAGACTTTCCGTGTTGTTTGTTTGAATAACATTTTCGTTTCTCAACACTGCTCCGACCCAGGTTACTGATCAATCCCTCTAGCAATCACCGCAGGAGAAGAATTTTATAAAGTCATCATGTGTCATAGATGACACAAGAATACGCAAACATACTGATAATCACACAAGTTAGACGGTATACAAAAATTTGAAAAAACGCCGTAACGGACAGTTACGGACTTTATTAAAATATCGGACGGTTATCTCGAGTCGTCCTGATTTCGGAGAGGTCCATATATGCTTACGGCGTTCTCTGAAGTTATCTAGCACCGCGAAAATAGGTTTCTATTTTGAGAAACTCCAGAACAACGGTGTTTCTGATATAATTACTACTGTTAAGAGGATCTCATCATAATTTATTTGAATTTAAAAATATGTTAGATTCATAATTTATTATATATATGAAGTATTTCCCATTGTAATTCTTCAAAATTGAAGTATTAAAAATATCTTCCAAATTACATACTCATAAAATATAATTAAATTAATGATATTTTATAAAAACAATGACATCGTTTTTCCCTTCATATTTTCCAAAAACAATGACATCGTTTTTTTTCGTTATATTTTACCAAAACAATGACATTTGCTTTTTCTAATTATATTCCACGAAAACAATGACATCGTTTTTTTCCGTTATAGTTTACAAAAACAATGACCTCGTTTTTTCCCGATATATTCTACCAAAACAATGACATTGTTTTTTCTCGTTATATTCCACAAAAGCAATGACATCGCTTTTTTCCTATATGGTTTACAAAAACAATGACATCGTTTTTTTCCGTTATATTTTACCAAAACAATGACATTGTTTTTTCTCGCTATATTCCACAAGCACACTGACATCGTTTTTTCCGTTATAGTTTACAAAAACAATGACATCTTTTTCTCCTCATTATTTTACAAAAACAATGACA
This sequence comes from Andricus quercusramuli, assembly GCA_932178445.1. NCBI lineage: Eukaryota > Metazoa > Arthropoda > Insecta > Hymenoptera > Cynipidae > Andricus > Andricus quercusramuli. The sequence goes on along the minus strand of CAKNXH010002339.1, from coordinate 31,760 downwards.
CCGTTTTCTCCTACATGTTTTACAAAAATGATGACATAGTTTTTTCCGTTATATTTTACAAAAACAATGACATCGTTTTTTCCTGAATTTTTTACAAGCACAATGACACCGTTTTTACATATGTTTCATACGTAATTGTTTTGTTGTTAAATTGTATACGTCGAAGCTACTGAAATAAAACATGAATTTGACAACAAAAAGAATGAAATCTAAAAATTTGAAAATTACTGTAAATATAAGATAAGAGAAATTGAGAGAACAAAATTGGATGTCCACATTATTTATTTTTCATATTCAGTTTTTTATATACATTATTTATAAAATTAACAAATACTATCACGATAAAGCATTCCTTTGTGCCACGCATTCGCAAAAAAATAGATCCGAAAGTTACAGATTGTCAATCATTTTCGGTTTTAATCGTTGCAGAAAATTATAAGGAATCAAAATTTTTTGAGTTGAAAATATTCTCTTGAGCGAAAAATTGCGTATGGAAGATATGTTAATTTCAAGAAATTCGGGCCTCAAAATTCAAAAAATGGATTAACCCTTCTTCAAGTTCGTCTTTCTTAAAAATCCAACCATGTGGTTGAAAATTCAAATATTTTTAGTGACATTTAATCTTATTCGGTTGAGAAATCATTTATTTGATTAAAAACATAAAGACTTTATAGATCATTAATATTTTTCGATAGAAAATTCGTCCCTGTTGATTGAAAAGTCACCATTTTTGGTAAAAAAAAAGTCATTTTTCTTGGTCAACTGTTTTGTATAAAATTCGTCTTTGTGGCCTAAAACTTCAAGAATTTTATTATCATTTTTCTTCTTGAATGAAAAATCTTTTCTAGTTGAGAATTGAACACTCTTGTTGAAAATTTGTCTGGCAATTTTGAAAATTCATCTATTATGGTGGAAATGTCTTTTTGGTTGAATTAGACTGTCTTTTATTTAAAATTAATATCTTTTTCGGTTGACTCCATTACGATGCCATTTTTTCAGTTGTTGCATCATCATTTCAGTCAAAAATGTATCTTTTTTTATTAAGATTCAACATTTTTTTTAAATATAGCCACTGGGTACTTCAACGCCCTTAAATCAACAGGGGCCGATGGCGTCTACCCAATTCCATTATAAAACGGCATGGATTGCGTCATCCCCAGACTAAAAAAACTATTCAGGGCAAGCATTGCCCTTAAAAAAGTGCCACCGGTATAGAAGGACGGCAGAACCCTACCGAAAATCTAGCCGATTTCTAGATGAGATAGTATAGGAACGCATCACCTAGAATTGACCCCTTTCTAGATGATACTACACGAATGCTAGACTCAAAAGAGTCGCAGGTAAAATTTACTAGACGCCGCTAGATGAACTCCAGACGAACCCTAGACAAGGCGACCGGTATAAAATTTCCCTAGACGTTCGCTAGACGAGCAGAGTCTAGAAAGTATCTAGAAATAATCTAGATTTCCGGTAGAGAAGAGCCTTCATTCCCAAAGCTGTGAAGGAGAGCTTCACTGCTGCTGAAGATTCCCGTCCGATCAGTTTGACGTTCCTCATTCTGAAGATGCTAGAGAAACTGGTCGAGAGATATATCAGGGATGAGAAGCTTCTAGCCTCTTCGCCTTATACATGGCAGCATGCCTTTCAGGCAGGCAGCTCTGTAGAAACTGCTCTCCATGCTATTTTAAGAGAATTGGTGTAGCAGTTTGAACAAGGAGGATATCCTGTGGGCACCTTCTCAGACAGAGAGGGTGCCTTCAGCAATACTCCTCTAAAATGTGTATGCCTGAAGGCTTCAAGGTGTGGCGGGCCAGGCCATCTGATAAACTGGATAGGAAGCATACTACGCCATAGGCCACTCGAAACCAGATAGGGTGAAGGCCTAGTCAACGGAGTAGGGCCGTGTGGGTGCCCACAGCCTCCTTCATAGGCTGAATCATCTGGAAAAGTTGATGGTCTCACAAGGTCCGCGCTGCCCGTTGGTGAGCTCTGGTGTGATAGCTCAGTGCTCTCAGTATATTTGGAAATGATCAGCCTGGTGATTTTTACGAGAACGTACAAAATTTCGACAATTGACGAAGTTTTCCACGACATGTGGGATGCGCAGAAGAGCTTTTGGTCTGACATGGGGTCTAGAGCCAAAAATGCTTGCGGGGATCTACTCCGCTGTCGTTAATCCAAGGTTCCTCCTACACTGAACTCGTCACTTATCGATTAAAAATAATTCACGTGGTGAAAATTCCAAAGAATACCGTCTTTAGCATCAATTTGATAGAAAACTGCTATTTCGCATTTCCTGGGTCATTTTCTTGGTGCTATAAAAGGGGATTGGAAGGTCTATTTTGAATGTTATTGGGTGGAAATCATTCCTTAAACATTCTTCAAGAGATGACCGTACGTTAGTTCGAAAATGTTCATAACAAGTACTTCCTTTATCCATTTTTTCAATTCAGTACTGATATATATCTTTGAAGTAGGTATTTATTTCTTTTGCCCTTAATTAAAAATGTTGTTCTGGAAAACGTTTCTGTTTCTTCTACAACATTTCCAAAATGGTATTTGCATTCTTTGATAGTTTTCACCAAAAAAAAACAGGTTTACAAAAATACCAAAATTTGCATTTCGCGGTTCAAACATTTGTTTTTAAGCACGCAGTTGCATTGAGAACATACAGGGTACTACAGAGTTGCAGAATTATAGCAATGCATACAAATATCGATTGTTATTATCGTAATAAGAATGTGATCCTAAAGACCGCGAAAGCCTTCAATAAATTAATTTCCCTTTTAATTTATTAGACAGTTTTTTAATATTGGCAAGAAAACATCTTTGCACATTTACATTACAGTCTGAAATGTTGTTTATTTTAGAATTTACTAATAAAAGAACTATTTAATATCAGTTTTAGCAACCCTGTACCAAAAACTCCATGGGATGGAATACGATCTGCAAATAAAGAAGCAAACATATGTCCTCAACTATCAGATATGGGCAAGGTTATTGGCGATGAAGACTGTTTGTACCTAAATGTCTATTCACCAGTATTAAACTTTTCTTCATTTTTGGTGAGAAATTGAAGTATCTTTTTCACATATCTTCAGTTGTGTAACATTTAATTCTATTATATTAAAAATATACAGGTGAACAACACTTTTAATGGAAAATTATTGCCAGTGATGGTGTGGATACACGAAGGAGCATTTTTTAAGGGAGGTGGAGGTCCAAGTCACTTTGGTCCCAATTATCTTCTAGATAAGGATATTGTCCTTGTTTCAATAAATTACCGTTTAGCAATTTTCGGGTTTTTCTCGACAGGAGATTCAGTTGCCCCAGGAAACTTTGGATTGAAAGATCAAGTTGTTGCACTAAAATGGGTCCAAAAAAATATTCGATTTTTTGGAGGTGATCCAAATCGCGTTACAATATTTGGATGTAGTGCAGGTGGCGTGTCTGTTAATTTACATGCACTCTCAGACGCATCTAATGGTAAACCACTTTGTTCAAATGTTTTATAATAAAATCCTCGAAAAGTCTAAAATTTCTGGTGAAAATATATAGCAGAGTTCATTTTTTGCGAAGAAACATGTGAAGAAGCGTTTTATGTCTCTTATATACTTTCAGGATTGTTTCACCAATATATTATTCAAAGTGGAAGTGTTTTAGCACCTTGGGCTTATCATAAAAGAAGTCTGTTCAAGCCCAAGATAAATCAAGTTGCGAAAAAGGTGGGCTGTCCCATAATCAATTCCACTGATCTTATCAAGTGCCTAAGAGAAACTAGTGCTGATAAATTACTGACTGCTCTGATTTCCAATGCTTCTGATTATCCCGTAATACAATGGCTTCCGACAGATGAGCCAGATTCGGAAGAAGCATTTTTAACTGATAGTCCTAAAAAGCTAGTGGAACAAAATAAAATGAAAAAATATCCCGTTATTAGTGGTAACGTTTTTGATGAAGGAATAGCAGTTACTCTACGTGAGTTTTTCTGTTTTATTACATGACTTAAATTATAAAAAAAAAATTTGTTTTGAAGGATTTTCTGTATTTCTTTGAAAACTACAAATAATTTAAGGGTGTTTCCGAAAGTTTTCTATATCTGAAGGAGGGAACATCCATTAATTACGTAAATAACATTTTTGAAATTTCAGACCCCCTCCTCCCGCCCACCTTCTTACATAAGCTTTTATATCTTGGATGTGCATTTCTCGCAAGGAGAAAAGAAGTTTTAGAGTAGGATTCAAAATGATTAAAATATTTCGAAAGTTTGGAGAAATTAACTAATATAATTTAAGAAAGAATTTCAATGATTGAAGGTAGTTTACAATATTTTAAGGGACTTTGAGTAGTTTACTTTGATTTATAGAAATTTCATTGGATTTTGAATAAAATTGTGAAATAACGTATCTTAAAAAAATAATTAGAAAGAAAAAAATTACGTGAGGAATTCGTTGCCCCCCCCCCCCCCCTCCATAAATAGAGATTTCCCTACTAGGACTTGGCATTTTCAATAAAAAAATTTAAAATCTACCTTATTTTTTTAATTAATGAAAAAATGTTTGAACTTTTTTTTTGAGGCACTTTTCCTTAGTTGGAAAACCCTACTACTTTATTTGACTTATTTTTCCTTCTCGTACTGATATTTTTTTCGTTAAACACAGCATTTTATGCGAATTTGACATCGGAACCAATCAGTCGATTTATTGATATGTGTATTAATTTAACTGCCAATCATTATCTAATATTTGGAGACGTCCCAAAGGGCAGCAAAATGGTTAGAGATTATTATTTTGATGAAAGAAGTATTTCTTCGCATCCAAATAAGGTATTTATATTTTCCTTGAGTAACATTTTAATAAAACACTGCTTTCCTGAAAAATATTTTATGAACTGTTTTCAAAATTCGTAAAATAATGAAGGAAAGTGAATTAAATTTTGTTAATGACTAATTTTTAAATTCTTAACACAGCTTCTGGAAAATTTCACAAAATTTATAGGAGATAGTTGGTTTTTATATCCGCAAATTACCATGGCCGAAAAGTTAGCTAAAATTTCAGAAAATCCTGTATATTATTATTTGTTTAATCATCGTGGCCAGAAAAACAGAGAAAACAAAACTTTTGGCGTTCCTCATGCTGATGAACTTTTATACATTTCTTCCAAAGAATCATCAAGCTCATTGACTGAAAAAGATGAATACGTCATTAATTTAATGATAGATTTGTGGACATCTTTTGCAATTAATGGGTAAATATTAGCATTTTTATATGATTTTTTCATTATTTTTGAATATTTATATCAAGTTTTTGTAGATGTCAATATTCCAATTTTCAGAAAATTTTCACTAATTATGCGTCAATTTTTTGTCTTTAGAAGACCAACTTCTAACCAATTGGCTGATCCTCAAATTTGGCAGCCTTATGGAGAAAACAGAAGTTTTCTTAATATTGGATCTAATTGGAACAACACAAATCCATCTGTAGCTCTTCAGGAAGATTACTTTACTAATCGAATGAAATTCTGGGAAAAAAACTTTCCTATTATATAAAATATATGAGAACAGTGGCGTTCGAGAAAGGTTTTATGCAGTTTTCCTTTCACTTGGCCAAATTTTCAAGCAAATGCGATTGCTAATAAAACTACGGCTGCATGGGATAGGATAGTTATGATGTTTGTGTAGTTTCATTGCGGGTATTTGTGTTTTATAAAATAAATGAAAAGTTTTTGGATTATGAAGAGAACAGGAATTATTTCACCTTTTTTTCCAAGCTACTTTACTATGAGACATTGATAGAGATTAACAACTTTATAAACAATGTTTCTGTATGATACATTGAAAAACACTGAAAAGGAACTATTCTCTTGTTGGATTCAACCAACAATTACTTATTAATTACTCCTTGATGTCTCATTAAGTCATACTACGAGATGGGTTGACAGTTTATATAGCCTAAGTAATTGTTAATCAATTCCATAAATAAAAAATCGTTTTAGTCCATGAATTTTCAATAGAACGAATACTGTTCATACAATCCTCAATAATGAAAAAAGTTTTTGAAAGTAATTGAAAAATTTAATCAGAGGTATGTCACTAATTTTCAATACAATGAATCTTTGCTGATTTAAATTGATGATCTATTTCTCACTCCTTTGAGCCACTTGCTGAAGGTGATCTCACGTTGACTTCGCGGTAGGGCAAGAGTTTTACTCTCATGACATTGACGGCTATTTTAGCTGTAGTATTGCTACTGGCAGGGTTCTCCGTGCCAGACCGGCCTAGAATGAAAAGGAAAGAATTTAAGAGGAACACCAGAACCCATCAACCATAATAAAAAGTCTTTTAGATATTTTAAAATGTTTAACGCTCCTCGTGGATCGTCGGGGCGCTTCTGAGACCACCGCTGGGTGTCACATCATTCGGGATAGTGGTAAGAGTTGGCTTCGAGATAGGCAGGCATATCTCACAAATCAAAAATCTGGCCAGCAAAAAAATCTGCGACAAATAGTAAACAGCGGAACATCAAGAGTGCCTGCTGAAGATGCTTTGGCTAGCGTTAGTAATATGCAGCCAACCATCTCAACAAAAATACCGTGGGAAAGCATCAACTGGAATACTGCTGTGAAAGAAGAATTATTGATTTGATGCGTCTCTGTGATAAAAATGCGAAGTTTGCAACTAAAAGCGAGAAGGGATTACAAATTGGTGACGAAGTTTGCTGCTGAGTATTCTCATATACAAGAAGTTGCAGTAAGAGATCTTATTGCTAAAGTGAAGGACATCAGGAATAATCTCCTTATCTCAGAATACCGAGTTACGGAGATAAAACCGCAAGTTGATTTGGCGTGGAAAAACGTCGATAATAATGAACATCAGCTAACGAACACTGCACAACACAATCAAGCAGCGGCCGGTAAATCAATATAACAAAATCGTGCAAATGGTGTTCTTGTTCATTCTGCTAATGATCCAGTACCACTGCATCCTCTGGAGGCAGATGGCCTGATTCGATCAGAGATAGAGCAACTGGTCCAGCAACCAAGAAACCGATTAAAATGGACATACCATATGAACAGAGAACTTATGCGCCTTTCTTTTTTGGCAGAGAAACGTAGGAAAAGTGGGAGGAAAGAGCATTATCGTCTCTTCTTACTCAAGTACCCGAATCTAGTCACAAGAATAAAGGAACAGAATCTAGCAGACCAAGAAGCAGCCTCCTAATGATGAAATCCCTCCCTATGGAAAGTGTGGATAACATAGATCTTATTGAAGTTGAAGGCATTGTTGCTGGGGACAATGGAGATTAAGTAAAGGCTTCACTTGAATTACATCCTAACATTAAGGTTTCAATTATATAAACAGCAAAATCTGAGAAAAACTGCAGTACCTTGAAAGAAATGTTGGCAATATGCTTTACTAGAGTTCAGCAATAGACAACCAACACATGCACTAATAGAACAGATAAATAATAAGGTTTTATCCCTGCATTTGAAAGCAACACTAACTGCGATAGAGGTGCAAATTCTTGTGTAGTATGCAGCTGTGGCAGCCGCTAAAATTTTTGAACGCAGAACTAGGCCTACAAATGCAGTCTTCGCCCCAGGAAGGGAACCAGATTCACCATGGAAAATCAGGTTGGATATGGATGTCACTGAAGTGAGAAGCAAATTGGGCCGATTGACTTAATATAAGAAAGACAATTGAACCAGAAAGCTGATACATCATGATACACATTGACACCATTGATTAGATGAGATTATAGAAGATCTATAAGTATAGGGAGCTAGGGCATGGAGTAAAGATGATATGGAGGAAAGTGAAACATGCGGGTATTCATCCTATTGTGATTTCGACTAGAGGCAATATGCACGCAAGGAACACTGAACATCTTGAACATTAAGGAGTCAGTAGGGTACTGACAGCCACTCAGAAAGCGTTTTATTCAACAACTGTTGCATTGTAAGAAACTTCCTAGACCATCATGAAGTAGGCAATGAAAAAACATGTGGAGTGACAGATGTTAACTCTAAGAAAGCATACAGAGGCGACTAATTTCACTTTCATAATCGTACTGAATTAATTCATAACATCCTCAGCTTATCAGGCACTCGACTAAGTCCGTGGCTGACGATGAAGAACCGAGTTCATCCGAGAACAAGTTTGAAAAAAAGTAACGATCTTGATCCATGCCTCATAGCAAATTTGAAAAAAAGCTATTTTCAACAAATTATGTTGCAAAAATGAAGTTGTATATCTACAAATAACCGTATTGTACATTTTTAAATTAATACTGCTTGAACAATTCTAAAGTGTTAACAAATTATTACAAAGAAAGAACAGGGTCTCATTTCCTAGTAATTTTTAATCGATTCTATTCTAAAACAGTTATTATTAATTCATTATTAATAATTTGAGGATTAAATTTTGAACCAAAGAGATGAATATTCAACAAAAAATATGGCTCGTTTAAAAAAAATGAGTATTCGAATTTTCAACCAAAAAATATTTATAGTTTATATTTCAAGAAAAAAAAATCCATTCTAAATTAAAAACGATCGAATCCTTAACTAAAGCAGAGTAATTTTCAACCAGTTACATTTTGAACTAAATAGTTGAATTTTTTATCCAAAAGGATGAATTTTCAACAAAACAGTTGAACTTTTTACCAACAAAAAATTACTTTGTCACAAAACTGTGGAATTTTTAAGGAAATAATTGAATTTCCAACTAAATAATAAAACTTTTAAGAAAAAAATATGAATTCCTAACGATCAAAAATCGTTGATTTTTCAGCCAAAAAGAATTAACTTCCAAGCAAAAACAACTGGATTTTTAACCAAGGAGATCTATGGTATTTTATAGATTTATATAGTTTTGGCTCCTCTTTTCAGAACATTTACCACTTCCTATAGGACCAACAAGGATATTTAAGTAAGTTTGGAATTCCAGGGTGGGAGAAGAACTCTAATTTTCCTATATTCGACTATAAATCTTTATGAAACTAGAAATTTGTTTTAAACTTCGGAATGTGTTTCTTTAGATTTACATGGTTCAAGTATTCGTCAAAACCTAATGATATTTCATTAAAAAATCGTAGGAAATTCTTTTTGAAAGATTAGTTATGAAACTTCAATCTGCTGCAGACAATCACTACCAATTATGTATTGGTTGTGGCATTATAACTTCCACTCGACAGATGCTACTCATGAAAATTCATTATTCTTGAGAATCGGATCGAAGCAGAATTGTCTGATCAAATAGAGAATCCGAAATCTATATAAAAGCGTTGACAGCATGTTGATTCAATTTCGGAATCAAATTGATAACCTGTCATTTACTGTGAACTGAAAAAAAATTGAAGGTCCTTTCTTTGTGTGGAATGAGATAAAAAAATTAAAATAATTCCTGTTTTTGATATTTTCTGGCATAATTCACGCTCAAGTTTAATGTAAATAAAGATTCCAGACTAATTAATTTTTAATGCATATATTATTTTTATGTTCTTTTCATGTTTCTTTTCTTTTCATTTTCTTTTTGTTTTTTTTTTGTTTTTTCGTAAGCTTTGCTGACTATAAATTGCTGATTATGAGAATGATGATATTGGGTAGGTTCTAAAATTACTTTTCAGAAATTTATTCCTTAAAATTGATTGAGAGGAACACCCAAACTTAATTTACATTATTATTAAAATGGCTCTCATATTTTAAGCTTTGACAGTTTGGAAGTTTTTTGGTATTCATTCTGAAATTTAAGAAGCTTTCAAAAGTCATATCAAGAAACAAAATCTTCCTGAGTTGCATAAAGTTGTGTTGTGCAAAGTTTTCTGCATTCGAAATTTAACCATATTACCTGATATTCTGAATAAATGCACAGTCTGAATATTTTAATATATTTATTAATAAACAGGGATTGACTTCGAAAGAACTGGTATGGTTTTCTATAGATTTTTGATATATTATGAAATAAATTATCCATTTAAAACTAATTGGAATAATCTTTATTTCAATTTTGGGAACATCTACGATCGTAAGTTAACGAATGTTTGCACTTTTCTTCACCAGCGCGCCAATTATCATAAAGATTTTCGGATCTGGTGTAAGTTCTAGGGGTGCTATATTTTACTTTCTCAAAGTAAATTTTAGCATTACATGTTTAGAAGTGACTGGGATTGTCGGCCCACCCACAAAGACAACAGATACTAAAGTTAGCCCTCTTTTATGCATAAATAAACACTTCGAGATAATCAAGCTAACACTACTGGGATAATCAGGTTTTCACTTCGGAATTGTTAACTTTACCCTCTGAGATAGTGAAGCTAGCAATCAAATGGGAGATCTAGGTAAAACAGGGGGTAACCCAATTTTTTTCCAAAATGCATTTTTTTGCATTTTCTAATAAGAACGGATGTCCTCAATATTCTACTGGAGGTATTTCCCGTGTGGTGAAAAACATTTTATTCAGCAGTGAATACGTGTTCACGCCAGCTTGTTGTTTGCAGTCTTCATCAATTTTCCCCAATTAAATAAAAACAGAAGAAGAGAATAAAATGCAAATCGATTTTGAAGAAAGCAAGAAACTGTTTCATAAACTGGCGTTGATCAATATGAAAGGAAGTAGAAGCACAGAGTTAGGCAACATGAGAAATAGCATGGATGAAATGCTGTATGATGCAGATGGGATACTATACGGTTTAGAAGATTCCTTTAATGAATTATTGGAAGGTGAAACTATAGAGCAACGTCACTGCGACATAAAACACGATACGTTAGAAAACCTGGTAGAGAGAGCATGTACGACTAAGGTTAGGGATGTAATTCAGAATTTAAAGAATGGTTCCAGATGACTGGAAAAGGGCGATCATCGTCCCAATATACAAAGGAAGGAGTCAATGGATGGCTTCTACAAGCAATAAAAACAATATATATATATATGTATATATATGTATATATATATATATATATGCAGGTAGCCAAAGCGTATATAAGGGTAAAGGGAAACTGAGTGAGTTTTTCGATATTATGCAAGATGTTAGGCAAGGATGCGTTATGTCTCCATAGCTATTTATTATATTCATGGACAAGTGTCTAAGACTGGCACTCTTCGACGAAGAAGATGTGAATCTCGGGACAGAGAAGGTGCGTGGGTTAGCGTTTGCAGATGATAAAGTTGTTATGGCAGAGTTAATCGAAGAATTGCAAAGCATGTTGAGCAAATTGAATACAAATATCAAGAACATGGGCCTCAAAATTAAGTTAAATAAAGCAAAAATTACGGTTTTTAAAGGATAGGGTGACAAAACAATATGCAATATTGCAATATGCAATACACATACAATAAGTATGTGTGTGATGAAGCCTAGTTGGATGAATAAAACAATATACTTTGAGACCAATAGGTGTTTGGCCCGAAAAACGGCCGTATTGTCCCTCCTCCTTTTCTTTGTGCCTTTATTTGTTTCTGTGTCTCAAAAATATCCTAACTCAAACCTTTACCGAATTCAGCATCATTTTGAAGGTCGGCTTTTCAAAATAAAAACATATTGTAGATTTTTTAACCCTTATTTGTTGCTACTTTTACATCACTTTAAACATATATTGTTCCTGTTTGATTTTACAGGATATTCTTTTGTACAAATGCAACATAATTGATTTCATTAATTTTATGGTCTAACATCTATCAAAATTAAATTTTCATATATTTTTAATATAATTGTCAGTCTTGAAAATTTCATCAAACTTAAAACAACAATAAAATAGTGAAAACAGGGGGAAACGAAGAATTTTTCAAAAAAAGGGAAAAGAGGGGAATAGGAGGAGTATGTTATTCAGATGCTTTAATTGAAAATCGAGAAAAACTGTTCGCCTAAAGAACTCTCATATCGAATAAAATTTTGAATAATCTAGAGCGTATCGTTTTTTGCAATAAATATCAATAATTGATCATTTTTATCAACACAGACGCAGCTTTCTCGTACAGAACCAACGATAACAAAACTCATTTTTCATAAAAATGTCACTTATGTATCTTTTTATTTTGGATGGCAGTATATTTCTCATGTGTAATTTGCCATTCGGTGTCAACACCCCCCCCCCCCCCCCTCTGAGTCTCAAATCAGAAAGGTTTCAAAGTAATAACATCACTTGAATAGAATTTGCATTTATTGTAACAAACATTCAATTTGAAATAACAATCTGTGCTCTCTAAAAATATTGCCACTAGTTTCAACTTTAACATTTAGAATCGTAACATCACGATTTTATTTCGTGGAATTTTTTAGGAAGAGTTAACTTCAACTTTATTTTCTACAATTAAATTCCTCAATAATTGATCTCTTTTTGTAAATCCTTCTTCTTCTGACACAAACAACCGAAAATTATAAAAACGAAAATATGTCTTACAGAATAAATAATTCTTGATATGGTAATCAGATATGATTTTATACATTACTTTCTCAAAACTTTCTATATAAAAAATATACTCCTTTCTTCTCCAAACTCGCGATTTCAATATGATTGATATTTTTCTAGATATTCCTTTCTTTAGAATTCAGCCTTTTTAAAATATTAAAAAATAATTCCTACAATATAAGGTAATTGAATCCACTTTTTACACAATATTACCTTAATTTAAAAAATACTATAACAATGAGGAATGTTCGCAATAGAGCCTCGAAAATTCGAAACTTCACATGAATTTCTAAATTTATAAACACATACACATTGAGATGAGTCGTAGAATTACTTTCCAAGTTTAGAAGTTATATTCCATTCAATTGAACCATACTTTTTAGTGCACCTTTTGCTTAAAACTACTCTCAAGGATTTTATCCTCAAACATTGTAGATATTACAAAAATACTCATTTTCGAATCATCTTAACACATAAGTATTTCACATTTATTATTTATTCTAATTATCATTTCTCGGAATTTCTATCAAGTTTCACATTTACAAGCAACAAGACTACTTGAGTTTTGAATAGATATTTTCTTACCGCTAAAAAAAATGGCTAGGAAGATTCTAAACTCCCTAATGGAAGAATTTCTCAAGAAAGTCCCTTATTCTTTTTTTTCACATTTCGAAAGAGTCACCTAAAAATGGAACTAATTAAAAAATATGTGATAAAGTTGGAAGAACTCAGAGAATTTTAGGAAGATAACTAAATTATAACTGGTTACTTAAAGTACTTAAATTACTTATGAACTGATTGACAAACGAGGCAATCAATTACAATTTATCACGGCCGTGGCGCAGGTACGTTTTATAACTACATCAACGTCAACGTCGCTCAGTGATCTATAAAATAGCCTATCAAAAATATTAATATGGTAGAAGCAGTCATCACGGTATCTATTGGAATTAAAGAAGATAAATATGTGAATTTATTTTTTTCAAATAGTTGACGGAGGAAGAAATTTTTTCCCATGTTAAATCAATAAAAAACTTCACGGTCTTTGAGCATGGGTTAATATTAACATCTTTTAAAATTACTTTCCGAATTCAAAAACAAATGTTCCCGGACATCTAAATTTGAAAAACCAAGCTTTCAAAACTGAATTTATAATTTGAAGTTTCGAATTATGAATTAAATAATTCAAATAAAAATATATGCATTCAAAAATCTAATGTGGAATAATAAGATTCTGCATTCGTTTTTTGAAGAGATTGAAATTGAAAATTAAAATATTAAAGACTCTCGAAATAAAAAATACTTGAAATTGTACATATAATTCGAAAGTAGGTGGCATCATTATATCATTTTGAAGGTTTCAATTCATAATTTATCATAAAATTGTACATGCAACAATAGTTTAAAATTTTGCAATTTATAAAGTTTCAAAGTAAAATTATGAAATTTTTAGCATCTTCAATTTGAACATTTTCAACTATGAAAGATTTAGAATGAAAATTGGGGGACAACTAAAAAATTCCCAGAAATAAAACTCCCGATCAGTTTATAACATTACCGAATTTGAAAATTCCTCAGTAATAAAATTCCCGACAGCTATAATATTAATGAATTTAAAAAATTCCAAATAATACAATTTCTTACAGAAATTGAATCAATATTATTTATTTATTAAAAATATAATAATAGAACAATTTGATCAAAGAACATCTTTTCCTAATGGTCAATGGATTTTTGTAGTTATTGTTTGAATTTGAAATAATATTTTTTTTTTAATTTCTCAATGTTTTTTTCGAAAAGGTGCATGGTATTTCAAAAAGTTTTGTTCTTATAATAAAAAATATGATTCAAAAAATTAATTATACACTCCTCGGAATTTTACTTCTAGTGTCAGAAATATTTCACTATCAGATATTTTATAACTCGGTAATTTTCTATCGGAAATTTTATTATTATAGAATTTTAAAATTCACTAATATTATTAATTATTCGGAAAATTTATTATTCGAAAAATTCTCAAGTTGGGATTTCTATATTCCGGAAATTTTATAATTTAGGAAATTTTCTATTTCGGATACTTTCTTTTTCGATAATTTCACAGTTTCGGGAAATTTTTTTTTTCGGGATCTTTCAGTCTCCCTTAGGCAATTTTCTATTGGGAATCGTATTATACGGAATTTTCAAATTCGACAATATTATATCAACTTTCCGAGAATTTTATTATCCGTCATTTTTATATTTAGTCAATTTTATAATTTCCGGAATTTTTTTATTCCGAATATTTTTTTTCTGGCAATTGTAGACTCCTCGGGATTTTATTTTTCAGAACTTTCTAGTCTCAGGAATTTCGCAGTGTTAGATATTTTATATCTCGGCAATTTTCTTCCGAAAATTATATTATTATGGAATTTTCAAATTCGTTAATATTATAAATTGTTCGGGAAATTTATTATTCGAAAAATTTGCAAGTTGGGGTTTTTATATTCCGGAAATTTTATAATCTAGGAAATTTTCTTTTTCGAAAATTTCACAATTTCGGGATATTCATATTTCAGAATTTTCTGCTTCAATCGGGAATCTTATTATTCAGGAAGTTTCAAATTTGGCAATATTATAAACTATTTGGAATATTGTTAGTCAGGATTTATATTTATTCAATTTTATAATTTCCAGAATTTCGTAATTCGAATATTTTCTGTTTCCTCTCCAGAATTTTATTTTTTGGGAATTTTCTAGTATCAGGAATTTTTAAAATCCCGGAAATTCAATTTCTTCTCAAATAAAAATTTTGAATTTCAAACATAATTGATTTGAAGTGATCTAATCTATCATACTTTGATCTATAATGATTGGATGTTAAATGTTTATAAATGAAAAATTCTTTAACTAATAGGGCCTTCATTTCTAAAATATATACCTTCGAGAAATTTAAATGTTGTATATTAGGTAAATGTCCCAGTAATCTTGACGGTCCTAATAATCGTAAAACTTGGGTATAGTTTGAATATATTGTTAAAAAATATGTTAAAAGTAACATTCTGATTAAATAACTTCTTCTATAAAAACTGTAATAATTTTTAAAATTCACAATCAAAAAATAAATTCACTGTCATTTTCCGGCACTCTCTGTGATGACTGTAACAATTTCGAGAATCCCGTTGAGGAAAAGTCAAATTTTTCAATAATTTTATACCTGATCGATTTCTCTTCTTTGGAGTATACAACTTTTTTCAAGATGAAATTGCGCGGTAGAAATAAAAATATTCTTACATCGTGACGCATTGTTCTGATCGTTTCAATTTCGTTCAATTTGACGAATCGATCAATTTAATAATATCGTCAGCAGGATTCTTGATTTAACAGATGGTCCCGTAGAATACGAGCCTTCAACGCACATTTATTCTAATTGTAAGATTCTACTTCGATTCTTTATCTAACATTTACATGCATTAAAAAATATACGACGGATCAAGATCTCGTTGAATTAATTGCGATTCGGGAATAAAAATATACATATTTACAGGGTCTCTTTCTGATATTTAAACTTTAATTGTACAAAAGAATCAAGGAAATAAGTAGCAAATCATTTAAATAGCTTTAAATATATTTTTTAATTTCTGAATTTGCGATGTGCTCTCTATTTCCTTGATTCAAAGAGGTCCAAAATAAATTATGCTGGTTTACTAAAATATGTTGAGTTTTTGTGGATTTTCACATCTTTAGAATTTATCACATCTCGTGGTTAAAGTTGCAAAAATATTATCTGTTTTTCTACAAAATGACTTTCAGAGTATTCTTAGGTCACGATGTCTTTTCTAAAGTTAACTTTACCGAACTCAAGATCAGACTAAAGTCAGATTGAAATCTATTCTATCAAAACTAGAACTATAGAGTTGAAAGACATTGATCTAGTTGACTAAACACGTTTGCAAATGCAATTCTTGGACAGGAAACGTTTCTGGAAGAAACTTACTGTATCGGAAGGCAATTATTTTTTTAACGATACTAAGTATTTCAGAAAAAAATGGTCTTCCGAACAATCTCTTTCAATAAACCATTTCTATAAATGAGTATTAGACTCTTAAAATTCTTCTTCTCAAAATGCCTTAGAAAAAAGGCCTTGCCTTTTTAAATTCGCCGTAATTTATTATTGTCTCGTTTGTTTCGTGATATTCTCGAAAGAATTATTTATTATTTCATCAAAACATCGTTTTCAGCGATGAATATTTTTTCCTCTCTTCTCAAAAAATTGGCACATTTGGCAAGTATTTGCACCTGCGTGCTATTGTCTCGAAATTCATGTTTTCGTTACATGTTCCAGTAACTAGGAAGTGTATGCTTTTCGCAATCAGAACTCTTTCTGACTTAGAATTTGGCGTTCTGTCTTCTGAGATCGTTGGGAATGATCATGGTCAAGATTGTCCCCAGGGCGAGCGTAATACAGAGGGTAATATTTGACCAAAAATCGCCCCATTCAGTGATAAGATATCCGGAAATTGAAGTGAAAGCAATTCCAAAGACCTGGGTCATTGCATTTAGCAATCCTGCTGATGTTCCTTCCGGTTCTGGATAGGTCAATTCTGCTGCGAATTCGAAACCCACTGGCAAATAACCCGTCATGAAGAATCTGCAAATTGAAAAAAATAATAATAGTAGCATTCAAGTATTCACAGCATAAAGTTGGTTCACAGAGAGGTTCTATTTTTTTTAAATGGTTCGTTTTATTATTTGAAGTTCATAAGCACATCAATTTAGAAGGAATATAATTTTCAATTGATAACGTATGAAATTCTTTGGGGTCAATTTTATGTCTTCGAAATTGTACAACAAAATGAAATTAATAATTGGAAACTAATATTTTTTAAAGAAATATGCTTCAAGTTTTACTTTACATGTTTCTTTAATTTTCCTCTTGAGTTAATAAGTTTTTCATTTTTCTATGACTCAAAATACTTTAAATAAAGAAAAAGCCTATCACCTTTTTGAATTCTGATATTAGTTTAAGTTAAAATTTATTACAATTTCTTAATTTCAGGCAAAAGTCAAGTCTCTGACATTATTAGTTTATTACATAAAGAAGTGAACATTAAAAATTTTAAGAATAATGAAAAAAAAAAAGATTTTTCAACCAAAGATATGAATTTTCAACTAAAATGATGAATCTTGAAACAAAAAAATAATTTTGCAACTTAATTGGTTCGCCTTTTAACAAATTAGTTCGAACCTCAACCCAAAAAGATTGATTTTGGATGAATAATGAAATAGTACGTACATAAATATATTTCAACCAACAAAATTTTAATCTAAATAAAAAAAAAGTCGAATTCAACAAAAAAATGTGAAATTTTTACCAAAACAGACAAACTTTTAAACTAAAAAGACAATACAGAGAAAACCACTAGAGAGAAAACCACTGCAAAAAAAGAAATTCAAATACAGCGAAAATAAATTACTAACAAGATAATATTCCCCATTTTCCCTTGCCATGAATATTCAAAGACCAGAATATTAATCTTGTAAAATTGTTATCATAGAATCTTTTATACGGAGAATAAAATAATTTCAAATTCAAATTAAAATGTTCGAATTTACATACTGAGCTTCAAGCGTAGGTTCTTCATTTGTATGCATTTCAAGCTTCAAAAACTGAAGACGTAGGTGAAACTAAAATCGTAGCTGATTCTTTTCCCAAGATATCCTGAAGTCAAAGTTTGTGTTTTTTTTTTTAATTTTGCCTGATTTCTTCTTTTTTTTCAAATTTTATTCAAAACTATACAGATATGCTTATCAAACTTAATAGGATCTTAAACATGAAGCATTTTGATAAATATTAATATCTGGAAAATAATTATATAACACTAAAATCTCAAAATCAGTTCAACAACTGCTTTTTATGCGATTTCAATGAAAGAGAAAGCATGATCTGCGATATTTCAAATTTACAAATCCAGAAATAAATTTAAAGTATCCCTCTCAGGTTGCCTCAGGACTAACTAATCAAGTTGATTTTGTATCATCTCCAAAATTTTCCATGAATTGATTCTCTAGCTTGCATTGATCATAACTCCAATACTTGCTTCCCTAATAAGTCCCTCAATCTTTTCCACGTCTCAAGGTTTCCATAGTATTTTCAAAATCGTTATACAGTGCTTTGAGAAGTCGTCTAATAATAATTTTTCAGCTATGGTAATTTTTTGGGATGACTTAATTTTTTTCGACCAGATCAATACCTTGTAAGGCATATAGCTCCGCAATTGCACACTTCTAAATAACTTAGGTGTCATCATCTTCATGAAAAAGGGGAAGATTTGTTGTACTATGACATTCCTTGGAATTTATCTTATTTTTGCCTTAAGAAGAAAAACTTTCGTAGTCTTATTTCCAATCGCCTTAAGTTTTCCATCTCAGAAATTCCTTCGTAGATCTCAGAAACACTGTATCATTACTGACATCTTTCTGCTCATTGTCTGTCTCTTTATGTCTTTATGTCTCTCTTTCTAATAAGTGAATTTGAATCTGCTTTTAGGTGCTAATTATCAACACCACACTTTATTTCAGGGAAATAATTTTCTGAAAAAACTTTCATGTAGATATTAAAAAAAGCTTGACGATCTTGAGCCATAACTTTAAGAACGTAAATGCCAAACATATTTCGCTTGTTCAACCGCTTCCAATAGTTTCTCAACATCAGCCCAACAACAGGTCTTTCTTCTTTCGTTGACTTATTTCCAGTTTTGAATTCGAAAATGCCATCTTTGTAAACTTCTTGTAACTTTTTTGATTCTTCAGAAGCATGTTTCCGAAAATATGCAGGCACAGATTGTTCACTGGCAATACATCTTCCATTTCTTCATGCCATTGAATGATACACTAGTATCGACTTGACAATTATTTAATCTTTCAGCAGGAAAGACTACTTTTTGGTTTTTCTTCAGATTCGGAATAATCCTTTTCTTAGAACCGGAAGTACTCAAAGTTAATTCAATTTCCCACTGCTTACTATTGCCGCTGGTGTCGGTTTGTGTATCAATTTTTGGTTACAGAATAGAAGTCACAAATTCCTCTTGATACTTCTCTGGAAGCTTCTTTAAAATGTTCTTCACATTTTGAGAAGCCTTCACCGGATTGCAAGAATGTTTTATACCTTTTCCTGTGTATTGAAAATACTTTTTGCAAATTGGAATCGAATTTATTTAATCATCATTGGTTTTTTTTCAGAACTTGGGATCAGCATGGTACTTGAAATACTATGAAGTCCATTCGAGTATTATTATATGCATCACTGTGGTTTGATACGCTGCTTTGTTTTGATAAGATAATGTCTTTATAATTTGGCATGGTTGATAAAGGTCTTTTACAGTTATTTTTTCAGTTCGACAAGGAAAAAATGGAAACTTTGGACCGGATATTTTGAAATCTTCATTTATATATATTCTTCTTGTGATCACATTCATGATCCACTTTTCAACAAGATATGAAAAAGTCTTATTCAAACAAACTGATAATGAGTATATATAATATACGCACTTAATTTCGAAAAAGCAAAAATATTAACATCAGACTTGTTAATTCTAAACTTGGAAGCTAATGAAAAAGAAATTTATAACAAGAAAAAAATAAAGAATCGTTGAACATATGATAGTGCGACTACATCAGTACATAGTAGCACTTCTTTTTTTTCCCCTGGAACAACCTCTCTATATTTTCAATGTTCACATAATATGAAAAAAATTTCAAGAATAAATGTTTCCATTAGGAGGATTTGGAAAAAAATATGATTTGAAGATATCTCGGGATACGATTTTAGTCTCTTCAGTTTTTGAAGAATGAAATGCATACGAATGAAGAATCAACTTTTTTTATTGTCATCATTTTCATCATACCTATGATTGTTGGACGCTCAATGTGTTTATTATTTTTGACAGTTATTTGAAGTGCCTCTTATAGAAATTACCTGAATTTGGCAAGATTTTTTTTTAATCCCTGACTTTTCCCTGATTTCAAGGTATACCCTTACCTAGGGCCACCCTATTTCAAAACAGAATAGTTCTAATGCTTAGAATGCTTTGATTTGTAGTTTAATATTCAATATTTGAATTCAACCTTTTTCCTGGTATGAAAGTTTTAAATTTTCAATGTTTATTGAAAAAATTTTTCGTAACCGGGCAATAACTAGAAAGCTGTTTTTAGGGGTCACCCTATATATTGAGAAATTCACTGCTAATACGAAACTTAGCGCGCGCATCATAATTTCTAGTTAGGGAATAATTTTATTTCAAGTTTAAAAGAAAAACATAATTTTTTTCTTACCCTAACAGTCCAGCAGTAAAATAGACGACATAAATTTTTCCACAGTCCAACGTGAAAGTGAAGATGATCATGCCCACTAAAGAAAACAGGTAGACGCCAAGAGTCGTTTCCCTGTGAATGTTAATAGAATTAGCACGCCTTATAAATAGTTTGGACCGAGAAATGGAGGGAGTAAACACTATATTTAATTTAATACCCTTTCTGGTTCTCATTCCTATTTTACTTGAGAATTTAAAATAAAAAATTAATTTAAGTTATTTGAGAGAATTGATAAAAGTTTGTTTGAAAATCTTTTCTTTTGTGTATTGAAAATTATTTTGGGAATAACTTACTTAAATTTGTGTGTCTTGTCCAAAACTACTCCACACATAACGGATCCCAACATTCCTGCACAGACTATCGTCAACCCAATTCTTCCTGCATGTATACTAGAGTGCTAAAATTATAATAATTTTTATAAATTTGTTTATTGTCGTACAAGAAACAAATGATATTTAAGAGAATGGATTCAAGAACAAAACATTTTGGGCGATGAATTTGGGAAATAAGTTAAATTTTATTTTATAATTAACTGTCAATCCAATTCTTCATACATGTATAATTGTATACTCAAATCGAATGCTAAAATGAAAATAAATTGTTTAAGAAATTTTAATTGTGGTCCGAGAACTAATTGATATTCAAAAAAATTCGTTAGATAACAAAAAAATTTGGGCGATACATTTGGGCAAGAAGTTAAATTTTATTTGTACAATTAATCGTCAATCCAATTCGGGCGATGAATTTGGACAAGGACTTTAATTTTATTTTATAGTTAATCTTCAATTAATTTCTTCCTGCACCTATACTTCAGTTCTACAATTATATTGAATTATTTATGAATTTTTTATGATCGCCCAAGAACTGAATCATATTTTTTTCAATTGGTTTAGGAACAAAACTGTTTGGGCGATGAATTTGGGAAAGGAGTTAAATTTTATTTTCTAATTAATCGTCAATCCATTTATTCCTGCAATGTTATTTTCAAAAATTCGTTTAGTAACAAAAAAGTTCGGGCGATAAATTTGGGCACGGAGTGAAATTTTCGTATATAATAATTAGTCGTCAATTAAATTCTTCCTGAATGTATACTCGAGAGCTAAAATTTGCATTACATTTTTTATAATTTTTTTATTGTGAGCCAAGAACTAAATTATATTTTCAAGAAATGTATCAACAACACAAAAGTTGGGGCGATGAATTTGGGCAAGGAGTTAAATTTTATTTCATAATTAATCGCCAATCTAATTCTTCCTGCATCTATACTCGAGTGGTAAAATTGAAATGAATTGTTTATGAATTGTTTATGAATTTTTTATTGTCGTCCATGAATTAAATGTTATTTTTGAAAATTAGTTTAGTAACAAAAATCATTTTGGAAAGGAGCTAACTTTTCGTTTATAATTAATCGTCAATCCATTTCTTTCTGTATGTATACTCGAGTTCTAAAATTAAACTAAATTGTTTATGCTTTTTTTTTTTAATCGAATCTTTTGTGAATTTTTTTCAATGAGATTGAACTGTTTGTGAATTTTTATAATTAGGTTAAATTGTTTGTGAATTTTTTATTGTCGTCCATGAACTGAATGTTATTTTTTTTACATCGATTAGTGACAAAAAAGTTTGGGCGATGACTTTGGACAAGGAGCTAACTTTTCATTTATAATTAATCGACAATCCCATTCTTCCTGTATGTATGCTCGAGTGCTAGAATTACATTAATTTCTTTATAAGTTTTGTATGGCCTTCTAAGAAATAAATTATATTTTTATAAATTGGTTTAACAACAAAACAGTTTGGACGCTGAATTTGGGCAAGCAGTTAAATTTTATTTTATAATCAATCATCAATCAAAGTTTTCCTGCATGTATACTTGGGCGGAGTGAAATGTTCCAATCGATCGAATCATTCAAGCTGAAGGAAAAGAATATGTAGGTTGACATCGGAATTTTTTTTCAAATTGAAATCGGTTAATATTTATATTATTTTTTTAATTTCAAGATATACATTTTTAAAAGGTTGACAAAAATGTTCTATTAGTTCAGAAATTATAAAAAATTATTTGCATATACATTTCTTCTAGTGAAAAATAGAAAAATAAAAGTTTTCCTCTGATTTATAATTTTTGGAAAATGTGTGAAAAACTTGTATTTTGAGATTGAGTCGTATGCACACATTTTTCAAAAAGTTGAATTTTTCTTACCTGAAATTTTTTTCTTCTTTTGGTGCTTCTAATTTTTCCTCGATTTTGGAACATTTCAAAAGCCACAAAAAATTTGTTTAACATGAAAGCATAATAATTACCTGTTCTTTTGTTTAAGCTGAAAGATTTTCAGGTTCGACATATTCAACTTTTTCCAAAAAAGTGTGCATTTAACTGAATACAAAGAATTTTTTTTTTGCTAACTTTCAAAAAATTATAAAATAGGCAAAACATATTTATTCCAATCTCTGATTTTGTATAATTGTTCCCTAGTAAAAACTATACATATAAAAAATTCGCAATAATTTTAAAACAAATAGACAAATTTGTTTAAATTTTTTAATTTTTAATTTTCGAATAAAGAAGAAAAAAGAAGATATTATCCGATTTTTATTTTGTTTTCATTTTTCGGATATCAACCCACAAATATTTTTTCTTCAGTTCAAACCATTCGGTTAAATTATTTTCCTTATTGTTGTTTTCCTTATTGTTTATGAACTTTTCATCTTGATGCAAGAACCAGATAATATTTTACAAAATTGATTAAATGACAAAACAGTTTGGGCGATGAAGTTGAACAATGAGTTAAATTTTATTTTATAATTAAAAATTTTAAAAGATACTTACTGGGTAATGATTGTCAAGGATTTGACTGAGGAGGGTGCTAATAGCATAAAAAATGCCAACGTTAATTGCATAGCTCAGCAAAAGTAAGAGATAACCGACATTAGTAGCGAGTCTCTTGACTGATTGGAAGAAGCTTTCGGTAACTTCTGCATCTCTTTGAACAGCCTGAGCTGGACTAGGAGGCAGAGGTGGTTCAGCCTTAAAAACTAAAATTTTACATTCATGAATATTCAAATTTTAAGAAGGTCAGGATTGAAATACAAGGAAATGACAACTTAAGCAGCTTCAATATTTAAATCATCGAATTTCATTATTTCATAATGTGTGATACTATGTTAATCAAATATATCTATAAATACCGTGAAATGGGGCTAAACGGCGCATGGAGGAAAGCGATACACTCTTAATTATCCATTTCTGAATGCGATATTTGATTCACCTAGGTAAAAAATATAGAGGATTGCAGCTGATGATTATGAAACTTCAATTTCAAAACCTAAAAGAAGCAATGTCATTCTTAAAATACATAATTAAGGGTGTGCCGCTTTCCCCACATGTGCGCCGCTTAGCCCTAGTTCACGATATTTATGAAAAAAATTATTAACTGAAAAAATAACTCTTTACTTACACAATAATATGAGGACCAAGATTGTCGTTGTAAAAGCTGCGACTATGTAAAACATAAGTTGCAATCCTTCTCCAACTATTTCTGGATCCTTGCTTTCGGGGACTAACATCGGTGGAAATAAAAATCCGATTGCCACTCCTAACTGAAAAAATAAATATTTATTTTACAAAAATTATACAACATTGTTATAAATTATTATTATATATTATCATAATAATATTAGGGGCCGTACTTAAATTACGTAACGGATTATATGACCTCTCTAAGACCCCCCCCCCTCCTCCTGTAACAAACTGTAACCAAATATTTCTACCCCCTCTCACTTTTTCTGTACGTAATTTTTAGTTTCCAAGAATTTTTTACTAGTTATTGCAAGTAGAATTAGGGAGGATATACGAGAACTTCGTTTTCAAAATATCCTTATTTTTCTTTGTCTAACTTTTCCTTTTCCTTGATAATTTATATTCTAATACCAGCATTTTAATCTTGAAATACTTTTAACATAGAAGTTTTTATAAACGGAATGAAACAATATTTCAGATACAAATTTGAAATGTTGAAATTTGTTAATTGATTTTAGACAAGAAAATGTATTTTCTACTATAAAAGATGGATTTTTAACAAAATACTTGCATTTTTAACAAAAAAATTAAATTTTAAAACCTCAAAATATGAATTTCCGGCAAAAAGTGTCTCTGAACAAATTTAATTTACCACCATAAAATATGACGTCAGCAGAAAATTATTTTTTCACGAAACTGATGCATTTTTACCCAACAAGAATGAAATTTTAAAGCAAGAAAATTATTTTTGTTTACCCAAAAGACAAATTTTCAAATAAAAAAGATCAATCTTAAAAAAAACCAGAAAGTTACATTTTCAGTTGGAAAATTAATTTTGAACAAAAAAAAAAGACCTTTACACTAATAAGTTAAATTTTTAACCAAATAAGCCTTTCAACCAAAGAGAAGAATTTTCAACTAAAACTATAACTCTTCAAAAAAAAATGATTTCTTAACGAAGTGATTCAACCAAATCTGTCAAATGAAAAAATTGACTACTCAAACAAAGAAAAATAATTTTTAACCAAAAAGTTGCATTTTCATGAAAAAAAAAGAAATTTCTAACAAAGCGGATGAATTTATGAATCAAAAAGATAAAATTAAAAAAATAGTTAAATTTCCGGTTAAAAAAGTTTATAATTGACTTTTCACGATCAAAATATGAATTTTTGACCAAAAAATATGTTTCTATGGAAAAAAATGAGCTTTTAATCCAAAAAAACAAATTTTTAACCAAAAAGGATGACTTTTTAACAAAACTGTTGAATTCTCTACCCAATAGATCCATTTTTATAAAAAAAATGAAATTTCTCTTAAAACAGATGAATTTTTATTTAAAAAGAAAACAAATTTTTTTTAAATAGTTGAATATTCATCCAGAAAAGATTCCAATTTATTTGTCAAGATCAAAATATGAATTTTCTAACAAAAAAGAAGTTTCTACGGTCAGATTTGAATTTTTTATCCGAAAAGACGAATTTTTTCAACCAGAAGGGATGGATTTTCAACGAAATAGTTGAATTCTCTACCAAATAGTTGAATATTTATCCAAGAAAGATGGAATTTCTACTAAAACAGATGAAGTTTTAACAAAAGGACATTTTTTTAAGTTGAACTTTCATCCAGAGAATCTTTCATTTCGTTTTTCAACACCGTTATATGAATTTTAAACAAAAAGTAAATTCTCTATGAGATAGTTACATTTTCAACAAAACGGTAAAATTTTGAAACAAAAGTATAACTTTTGAACAAAATAGTTTTATTTTCAACCAAACAGTTGGATTTTTATCCAAAAAAGATGAAATTTCTCTTAAAACAGATGAATTTGTAATTACATTTGTAATAAACAGAAATACGAACTTTAAGAGTCCAAAAAAATTAATCTTTCCAATTGTATTCCATAATTTATTGCAAAAGATTCAAAAACTGGATAGGCTCAATAAATTCATTTTTGTATTCTTGAAATTATGTATTTTGGAAATCTTAAAAACATTAAAGAAAATAATGTTATACTAACAATAAATCTAACTGCGTTTTGTTATTTAAACTAACACAAAAATATATGATATCACGCGTGTCAGTAATAATTCTGTTCAGAATAGCTAGGAATACAAAACTTAAAAAATTCCCCCCCCCCCCCTCAAAATAAAATTTTTGTATTTTGCTGCACATCGGTCCTTGCCGATTAAATAAAAATAAATATAAAAATTTGTGAAAACGCAAATGAAATTTCGGACCTTTCTATCAGATTTACATATCGAATAATAAAAATAATCTTTTTAGTCATGTATTTTTTTTTAACGTAAATCTTTTGAGGTTAATCTTTTTTTGGGCTTTAGGGTCACAATTGATAAAATGTAATATTTGTCATTTTGCGTGTTTTTAATCTTTTAAATTGAAAATCATGCATGCTGATTAGGAGGCGTCGAAAATAACAATTATTTTCAGATTAAAATGATACCATGTGGGAAAGTTGCCTTTTGAGGTATGAAACACTCCACTGTTTGAGAAAAAATATTTTGTCAGCATCCAAATCAAGCACAATGATTTTTCTAGATTCTCAGTTTCTTTTAAAACGGTTTGAAATTTAGCTGAAAAATTAGAAAAACGGATTTTTTTAACTTTCTGGCCGTTGGTTTTGGCTTTATTGTTGATAACAAAATTTTAATAGTTGAGTGTTTCATACCCCAAAAGGCAACTTTTCTATATGGAATCATCTCGATCTAAAAAAATAGCTATTTTCGACCCGCCCTAATGCTCATAGCCGCACAAGTATAGATTGTGGTGCGAATTTTTGAATATCATAAGTTTCTATTCGAAAAATAATCGCAGTTTCAAAAAAAGTGGGGAAAATGTCCAAAATTGTGAAATTTAGGTATTACAGGGAATTTCGAGGAAAATAATGGGAAAATAGGGGGACAAAGGGAATAGGGGACTGACTTAGATCCCTGTTTTTCTAATCACAATTTTTTGGTCGATTTTTCCTTTTGGTTGGAAATTAAAAGAGACAATTTAAAATTTCTATACGGATAGAAATACTGTGTGATTCAAACAATTGTTTCCGGGCTCTCCGGCAGCAATTTTGTGATATAGCCTCCGCTTGAGATAGATTTATAGCTCTGCCGTTAAAGCTAATCGTCTATTAAAGCCAAGATTACATCCTCTTCTCAATCACGACTGAACCAAATCGTTATTAATGAATACTATATTGTAGAGAGAGCTTTTGGAAATTTGAAACTGTCATAAAGTATAAATAAAGTTTCAAGATTAAATTCGCGAAAAATATAAATAAAGAAATTACTTTAAACATTTGTTATGACTTTTTTTAATTAAAAAGGTTTCAGTAGACTGAAGTAGATCAGAGTCGACCAGAAAGCGTTCAAGCTTGAAATTTTCCGTGGAATTTTCCAAATGAAAGCTCTATAATAAAAAGCTTTAAATTTAAACACGTATTGATAGTATTAGTCTTGTATTTTGATGATTAAGAATTTTAAAGTAAATTCAAAGTTGGGAAAGCTTCTCTTAATTTTCAAAACACTAAAACCTCTTTTTGAAAGTTTTTTAATTCTCAAGGTTCAGACCTGAAAGCTCTAAAATTTGAATACATCTACTTTAAATTTATTTGTATTACAATTCGGTCAAATATTGACTCTAACTTATATGATTTCAGTTTGAAGAGGTTCATAAAATACTTAAAATTTTTTACTAATTTTTAACAAACAATATTGTATAGGATTTGCAGAAGTTTCTTCATTACAGCAAAAAAAATCCAGTAAATTCAATATCAGTGACACCATTTTTTTAACTTACTTAAAATTGTTAAAAATTAACAAATAATTTTTCTTGTCGACAAAAAAATATCTCTCGCCGTGCGTGGAATATCCGACACCATACCTCAAATATTTTTTTAACATTTGGAAAAAATAAAAAATACATTATCAAGTTATTTTCAAATGAACTATTCATCAAAGTAGAATTATTTTCGACTATTTGAATTTGATTCGAATTTTTTATAAAATTCCACTTACCACGTTTTCTGGACATATTTTTCACATATGAGTATCCAATTATTTTATTTTTATATTGAAATTTCGTTTCTATAGTTCAAATGTAAGAAAAATGTAGCATTTGTGTGCATGATGAAACTAAGAAAAATTCAAAATCTATATTCTAACATTTTATTCAATCAAGACAGACGCATACAACAGTATTTCTATTTATATTTGACACGAGCACAATTAAATAACATTATTGTTAGTAAGCAGTGAAAATGGTATTTTTATAATAAATGAAGAATAATAAATTCTCTCTCTCTCTCTCTCTCTCTCTCTCTCTCTCTCTCTCTATATATATATTTTTTTTATTGCATTCTTTTGTACTTTAATCCTATAATATAGCAAAGTTTACTTCAAAGTTGACACTTCAGAGAAAAAACCTTCTTTGTTTCAAATTTCAACTACTTTCTTAAAAGTGGAACTACTTTGATCAGAATTCATTCTTTATTAATTCATCATTTTAGTTAAAAACACTTATTTTCGTTCAAAATTTAACTACTTTGTTACAAAAATTTGGTTGTAAATCAATTTTTTTTAGCTGTTCAATTTTTTGTCGAAATTTTATCTTTTTTGACAGGCGTTTGATCTTTTTAGTTGCAACTTCATCTGGTTGGTTGGAAACTTGACTATTTTGTTGAAAAATTGTATTTTTTGGTATACAATTCATACTTTGGGTTGGAAATTCTTTAGTTTAGTTAAAAATGACTTATTTTGTAAAAAAATCAACTAGCTTGTTAAAAATTCGTTCTTTTTTTGTTAAAAATTAATTTTTGACTGAAAATTTAACTATTCCATGTTTCGTTTAACATTATTCATTTTCAGTTGAAAATACAGCTATTTGGTCGAAAAATTCTGTATTTTGTTGGAACTTTGTCTATTGTGGTAGAATATCAATCTTCTTGGTGAATAATTCACGTTTTTAGTTGAAAATTTATTTCTTTGGTTAAAAATTTAATTTTTTGTTCCAAAATTCCTTTAAAAATTCAAAATTTGATCAAAAATTCATTCATTCGATTGAAAATTACTTTTTTTACTATTAATTTTTATTGTTACTGAAAATCTAACTATTCCATTTTTTCTCCAAAATGTATCTTTTTTGATAGATATTTAATCTTCTTAATTGTAAAATCAACCGTTTGGTTGAAAATTTAACTATTTTGTAGAAAATTCATCTATTATATTGAACGTTCTTTTTTTGGTAAACAATTCATATTTTTGGTTGAAGATTCATTATTTTAGTTGAAATTTAATTACTATTAAATTGTGGTAGAATAATAATCTTCTTTGGTTGGAAATTCATCTACTTTTTTGAAAATTCATCCATCTGATTGAAAATTTGTCTTTTTTGGTAGAAAGTTCATATTTTGGGTTGAAAATTCCACTACTGGGTTAAAAATTCCCTTTTTTGGTTGAAGATTCATTATTTCCGTCCAAAATTAATTACTTTGCATAAAAATATAACTAGGTTGTTGAAAATTAATTTATTGACTAAAATTTAACTATTCCATGTTCGATTTAACATTTAGTTTTTTGAGTTGAAAATTCAGCTATTTGGTTGAAAAATTCTGTAATTTGTTGAAACTTTGTCTCTTGTGGTAGATTATTAATCTTCTTGGTAAATAATTCACCTTTTTGGTTGAAAATACATTTCTTCTGTTGAAAATTTAACTACTGGTTTTAAAATTCCTTCAAGTATTCAAAATTTGGTTAAAAATTCATGTATTTTGTTAAAAATTAATCTTTTCGGTAGAAAATTATTCTTGGGTAGAAATCATTTATTTGATTGAATTTTTCTTCTATCGAAAATTAATTTTTTTCACTAAAAATCGAATTATTCCATTTTTTGTCCAAAATTGATCTCTTCTCATAGACATTTCATCTTCTTCATTGAAAATTTAACTAAAAATGTTTTTAATTAATCTATTTTGATGAAGATTTGTTTTCTTTTGGTAGAAAATTCATCTTTTTGGTTGAAAATTCAACTATTCGGTTAAACATTCATTTTATTTTGGTTGAAGATTCACTATTTTATTACAAAACTAATTTCTTTGCTTAAAAATGTAACTATTCGTTGAAACTACCCTTTTTTGGTTTAAAACAATTTATTTTTTGTTCACAATTTATCTTTTTGAGTAAATTTTGGTTTTCTAAAATAATTATTTCAATTGAAATAATGCGATGAAAATATTGACAAATGGTGATTTATCACCTGTTGCAAAAATACATCTTTTGATTGATATTTACTTTTTCGTCAGTTTGATTATACAGGCAAATGTGACATTCTTTGTCACTGCCCTTCGAGTTTCTGAAACTACTCAAACGGTATTGAGGAAAAGTGCTTTCGAGATTTTAGTGACACACCTATTTTTCGAAGAAGAATTACCTACATATTTCGAAATTTTTGATGGAAACAATAATCCGAACATGAGAACCTTCACCTTCAGGAACATTCTATACTTTGAGTTTAGACTTTTAAGTCTTAAAAATAAAAGCTCTCAAATTTGGATACATCCTCTTTGAACAAAACGCCAACCCTACAAATATTAAAACCTAGAATTACCTAATTGAAAAGCGTCAAAGTAATTTGATTCAAATTCAACACATCCTAGTGTAAATTTAAACATATAATATAAAAAAAATCTTGTAACTATTTTTATTTTGCCTATTTTTATTTTTTACTTGACAAATCAAATTAATTCAACAAAGTTAATTGATTCAACTCTTTTTTTTATCCATTTTCTACAGGGAAAACCAGTTAGTATTGAATCAAGAAAATACTGAGTGGATGCCTGCGAAGCTCTCACACAGATCCAGTTTCGGCAAACACTTAAAAATATCTCGAATTACCAGAATCGTTTCTACTGGTCAAGAAAATGTACTTGATGAGGAAAATCAGGTTTCTTCACTTTAAGAATATTTTTTCGGGTCCTACATTTTCTTCATTCAATGATAATTTTTTCCGTGTCGAAACAACGACTGTAAGTCTGGAATTGCATATTGACAGACATTATCCTCTTGATCAAAGGATCAACAAGTTTTGTTGCCATCAGATGACTAATTTCGTTACATAATTCCATAATTCAAAGTCCCAAACGTTGAGCAAGAAATTAAGTTTGTGCAATTCCTTATCAGAACGAAAATAATTAATTAATATTTGAGTAGCGACTAAAACAAAACATTTTTTATTGACAGAATTGTTAAGATAAAAGGGTTCAATGTTCTTTTCAAATAATATACTTTTAAGAAATTTGTATAGATCTATCGATTAATCACAATTCGCTTAAATAAATTATTATAAAATCGCTAAATGACATTTTGATATTCAGATATGAATCTGAAATCTTAAGAAATTTATGAGATTGAACTTTGGAGGGCTGAACATTTTTACATTCTCATCATAATGAGAAGGTATTGATTTTATGTGAAAAATG
>CAKNXH010002338.1:0-19482 GCA_932178445.1 Andricus quercusramuli | reverse complement strand
TTCTATAAATTTATATAAAGTTATATAGAAGGAAATTATATATAAAGGAAAATTGAAGAAAAAAAAACTTGATTATCGTCGGCAGTGTACATTACACTGTATGCATTAAAACGTAGCAAATAAATTGTATTAGTTTCTTTGTTATGACTCATTCTAAATTCTTTTTAAAAATAGGTAAAGAATATAGTACACATACATAGAGTGATAACGTTTCAGTAGAACCAGTAAATAACTTTTATTGTAAATATTTTTCACTTATTCGGTGCTTATCAAATGTAACCATCATTTTCAGATAACTTAATACAGGTATATTTTCAGGAATATGTATGTAAAATTAACGTTTTTAATTAAATCTTATGCAATTTTCGCATTACTGTAATAACTCAAATAAGGAATTAAATATCTACTCTAAAATGTTTGAATTCATACAGATACATCATATCTCGTTAAGAATAAAACAGGAAAAATCGACTTTTTAGAATTTTTTTAAAAAGTTCGGAAAGATAAAAAAAGTACACTATCATTGTGGTTTCTGTCTTGTTACATATTTTATATGGGTATTTCTCCATACAAAGGTCACTTTTGCTTCCCCGTGTAATATCCTTGTGAATATTTATTTGAATTGTTTTTAACTTTAGTAAATTTCTTTTTGTTGATAACATTGACCAAAATCATGAGAGAGCTAGAGATTACTTTTCCCGAAAATTATATCCAACAAGCGTTAGGTGCGTGCAAAAATGACTTTTCCTTGTTCTCCACTTACAAGTTGCTAAGATTGAGACAAATTTTCAAAACCACGAAGTACTATTTATGACCTGTTACTTTTCTAAAGAATGTCCCAAACACTATTATCCCTTTAAATAGAGCTTCAATTCATCGCTATTACTTATAGTTGTTGTCGATTTTTGTTATTCTTTTAATCAATATCAATGTAATTCTTTGAATAAATTCTAAATATCACATCTGTATGGTACAAATTAATAGTTCTGAAGATTCAGCTCTTGATTTTTCGTGATCGATCTCCCCCAATTAGTCCGCTTTCCGGGAAGAGAAATTCCTTAATTTTTTCAAAATCGGTCAACACTAACTTGTGTCCCTGGGCTTTTAAAATTAACACATAGAACTTAAATGGGAAAAGCTTGATTTTCGGAATAATGGAAAATGAAGTACTTGTTATTAACATTTTGTAAATCAAAGTTTGATTCCCTCTTCAGGAATCTTCAAGGAATAATTTCCAACCAATAACTTTTCATTTTGACTGCCCCAACCCTCTTGTATTGTGACCAGAAAATGCCCAAAAAAGGGAAAATATCAGTTTTATGTCAAATTCAAGCTAAAGACGGTATTATTTTGAATCTTTTTAAAATTAATTATTTTTTTCGATAAGTGACAAGTTTCAAATTTTATTATTTCTAATTTTTAATTGTTTAAATGATTATTATTCATTTAGACAAATATTTTCCCCTGAAATCGTGAAAAGTTATTCTTTTCGGAATGAATGATACAGTGGATGAATTTCAAGAAGTATATTTCTTGTTTGAAATATTGAGTAATTATTTAAACAATTTTCATTTGTTTGAATAATTTCCCCCCCCCCCTTAAATTGTTTGAATTTATTATTTTATGAAATCTGGAGTGTTGTATCTTATCTTAACGATATTTGATGATTATTTAAACAAATTGAATTTGTTTGAAAAAATTTTCCGTTGCAAATTTTGATAAGATAATACTTTCTGGAATAAATAACCCCGATAATGAATGATAAAAGTGATATTTTGTGTTAAAGACCGAATACAGTTATTTAAACAATTTTTATATATTCAAACAACGTTTTTCCCCTGTAAATCTAGAAAATGTACTATTTTATGGAATCAATGGTGCAATTAGTGAATTTTAAAAGTGAAATTTATTGTAAAACACAGTTTTTGAAGTAGTTAATCAATTGATAATCGTCTACTTTTGCTTTTCCATAGAGAAGGTGAAAAAAAAAATTTTTTTTTTTTAATATCTTACACTATGTCGCTTATTATTCAGTATTTATTTATTTTAGAAGTGGTACCCGAATTCTCAAACAATATTCATTTTTTCTAACAAGAATGATCTCCATATTTCCTTTGAAAAGGAACAAGTGATATTAATTGTTTAAATAATTGCAAACTGTCTTTCACAAAAATTTTCACGCGTAGTATTCATTGGTTGTCCAATGAATTTAAGAAAATGATAACTTACACGATTTGCGGGATGAAAGAATTGTTAAATTGTTATAATAAATTTAATTGTTAAACAAATGAAAATTGTTTACACAATTGCCAGATATACTCAAAAGTACTTAAAATATTCGTTAATTGTTTCATTCATTTTAGAAAACATTTTTTTACGGTTAACACGGTAAAATTGTTCAAAAAAATGGAAATTGTTTAAATAATTACCTAATGTATGGGGTTAGGAATATTACTCTTGAAATTCAATAGCTGTATCGTTCATCCCGATTAATAATAAATTTTTACGATTGACAGGCGAAAACAATTGTTTCTAACGAATAATAATTGTTTCAGCAATTGGAAACTAGTTTAGAAATACTTGGATAAGTAGCTTATAGAATATAAATAATTTATTTCGAAAAATGCAAAAAATTGTCATTTTCAGCATGAACATGACATTAAACTGGTTTTCTGTATTTTTCGGGGCATTTTCTAGGCACAATACAATAATGTTTCGAAAACCGAGCTTTTCCCATTTAAAACTCGATCTTGATTTGAAAAGCCTGAAGGCACACGTTACTGTTGACCAATTCAAACAAAAAATATAGGAATTTTCTTTCTCGGAAAAAACAACCAAACAACCAAAAATCAAAAGTCGAATTTTTTTACCCTAATCTTCACACGCTGCAGGCAAATTAGGCACTTTTTCGGGTAAATATTTCAATTGTAACCTACAAAATTTGCAAAGGGTGTATTGTGAATAATCCCTCCGAAAGACTTTTTTTATTTAAACTTTTAAACAATTAGAGTCAGAGTTTTTTTGTTTGACATTTCACGTCCTGTACCTGCACGTCACAGAATCAATGTATAATGAATTATAAGAATTTCCAACAAAAGCATCAACGCTGCCATTTTTTACTTTTCAAAATGAAAGAATTTTCAATTGCAAGTCTGTAAAAGTGAATGAATTTCAACGTTAAATCTTACAAAATATAATCATTTTGAATTTTCAACCTGCAAACTTGAACTATTGTGACAGTAAAATTAAGATTGTCGTAAACGTCAAGGTTAGAATTTTCGTCTCAAAAATTAATAATTGATTTACCTCGTAGTTTAAGATTTGAATTAAGTCATATTTGAAATTGTCAATAAAGACGAAATCTGACGCACCAACAACATGTGAATCGTTAGACATGCGCAGTGTGGTTGACCACGAAAGTTTGGCTGGAGGGCGGTCCCCTCGGCACTCTTCGTTGGACTCTTGCGAGCGAGCGTGAGTTTCGTCGTATAGTTTTTGACAAACAAAAGAGTCGGTTTCCGAGACAGAATTCGAATTATAAGAGACAATAAACCAGTCGACAAATATTAGTCAAAATTTAATAAGGACTTAAGATTATTGGAATTAAGGTATAAAGAATTATTACTCGACGAATATGTAAGTACATAGTACCTATCTGAAAATTTCTCTCTTAACATTAAACATTTTCCTGGAAATTCTATCGCTTTTCTTGATTGGGTCGCCTGACTACCTTCCCCGCAACTATTATGAGTCTTATCGTTTAAAATGTATACACATTATTTATTCTTTGCTAGTTGTAAGTAAACTGGCTGGCGTCCAGCATTATCGAAATTACGTACTTTGAGCCCTGACAGCTTCGACCCAAGCCGCGTCAGGTGGAACAATTTGATTACAAAGACAAATTAAAAATAAAACAAATTGTTCTGTCTCACTATACCCAAAAAATCATTAGAAATTGGATCATTTTACATCAAAACAATAATATTGAAGAGTTTTCAATTGTAAATAGTCAGAAATTAAGAATTTTCCGTTAGAAATCTTTAATATTGGACTATTGAAAAAAACGTGAAGAACGTCATGCCGTTAAAATATAAATCTTAGAAACTGAATAAGTTGCAATTCTACATAGATTTTCAAAATATATAAATTTGCAATTATAACTCTTAAAAATTGTAGGTTTGAAAAATATAGAATTGAAACCTCTGAACTCTTAACAAAATTCACGAATTTTTATTTATACATGTTTAGAATTGAATGCATTTTAATTTTAAATCGTCATAATTTATGTTTTTAAAAATAAAATCTTTGAAGTGTAACTATTCCAAAGAAGCATTAAAAATTGCATCATTTTTTATTAAGATATATATATATATATATATATATATTCGGTTTTGATTCCTTTGGAATAGAACCGAAGGGCCTATGGCAAAGCCACCGAACGCGTCCTCGGGTTGCGGATAGATGGTCCCTGTACCAAGGGCTTCTGCTGAATATGATTACAATAATTAATAAGCAGTCGTGAACAATTGTCCAGGGATGGTCCCAAAAGAATAACCCCTAAGTGCAGGCGTAAAAACCGTGCCGAAAGCTGAATGGCAGCTGGGTTAGGTGTCTTCAACGGTGACCCTGGAATACCGGGCGACCTCTCAGAATATCACCTTTATCCTTGCACGCGGGGCTCTACAAGGATGGACGAACCTTTTTCCTAACTGCTCGTGGGAACAACAATGAAACCACCAAGACACCAGAATGTTGTAGATTCGGTTCAAAACGATCGAACGCGCAGAGCACCCGACACTGGGTCGGCAAACAATGCCGATGATCTTAGAGTTCGGGGTGCTGAAAATAATTTAGATGGAAACACGACGAAGAACCGGCAAAACGCCCACATTGAGTGGAAGGATCAACTCAAGAATGACGTACTACTCTACTACGATGCCAGAATTATCCCTGTTCGCGGAGGCTTTATGGCGCGTATGCACGCTCTGTGGTGCCAGAAACAACCAGAGCTTCAGCACGTTTCGCATTAGTCTTTGCGAAATCAAGCCGACTTCCTCCGGCAAAATGGATATGTATGCGGAGCGCTTCCTCAACCGCTGCTTGATCAAGCTGCAGACGAAGATGAAGCGACATTAAGACCAACCGCGGAAAGCAGGCACCTTCTGAAAGATGATTGCAATTTCAGTACAAGGAGGAACATCAACATGCAAGTTCCTCTTAAACCCCAAGATCTGGCTGAAATGGATGCCTCCCTTCGCTTCGTGGAGATATCTCGCAAGAGTCCGAACTCTGGACCATCAATTGCTCAGTTTATGGTGCTGCGAGAACTTGGGCTGATTCAAATCGAAGGCTGAAACCGACGATGGATCAGAAGACCAAAAGACGCTTGCATCAACTGAACAAGAAAATTGGATGGGCAAGACAGAATACGTCCCGTGTTCAATGCGTGATTGACTACAAAACATCTGGTAGACCGTTTACGGAAATGGTTCGAAAGTTCGCCCGAAAACTAAGGATCTTGAATCACACGCTAAACAAGTCAAAGCTGCTGACAATCAAGCAGCATATTATTGACAAAATACGGCTGTTATCTGACGCAAGGAGTAGAATACAGAAGAGGGAGGGGTGAATCAGGGAAAATCAACAGTTTCTCGCTGACCCATCGCGCCTCTTCAGCGATCTCCCTGTGTCTGTAAAAAATCCACCCAAGCCCAAGGAAGTAGAGACTTTTTGGAGAGAAGTATATAGAATGCCGAAAACACAGGAGTTGAAAGAAGATACTGACAATATCATCCGCTTCAAGGAGTTTTGCGACAACCTCATAAAATCTGAGGAGGAATGTCCATCAGTCACTGCACCACACTTCTGCCTCTATCTCTCGCACTACGAAATTCTCCTGGATACCTCTGTAGCGACACTAATCAGCGCGAGTATAAGGTCACTCACGTATTTTATATGGATGACCTGAGGATCTATGCCTCTGGTAAAAGCAAACTTCAATCTGCTATAAATATCGTTAAGAACTACACAGGAGTGATTGGAATGGACTTTGGTTTGGACAAGTGTGCCAAAATTCATTTGAAGAAAGGAAAGATAACTGGCGTTCCCAAGGACCCTGAGCTTGTGGATATAAGTGTTATTAGACATCTTAACGCTGGAGAGACCTATACATACCTAGGCGTGCCTCAAAGCCGCATTCAGGACGTAACATCAGTGGAGGAGTCTCTCCGAAACAGATACAAGCATCTTCTTCGACAGATTTGGTCTTCCGTTCTGTCGGCGTTGAACAAGGTCTCTGCGACTAATATGCTTGCCGTCCCGGTTCTACTCTACTCGTTTGGGGTGTTTCAATGGACGAAGACGGAAACTTTTACAGAAATTTAGAAAAGCAGACCTTGTGGAAGGAGCAAACTTTTGCTTTCCTCAAATCATTAGGGCTCAATTCAGGTACAGAGGCTTCTATTTTTGCATGCTAGGACGCTGTCATTTCCACCTTAGCATACCGTGCCCGCATTTTACGTCTAGAATTTCCCAGGGATAGGTGCAGAGCGTGTCATGCACACGCTGAGTACCTAGAACACATACTTTCTGGGTGTCCGACCCACGCTGGAACGACGTACATCTATAGACATAATGCGGCCCTAAGAGAACTTTATTACCACGTTTGTCGCTCTTACGGTGTTGGTCGCGACCCTGCCCTGTCGAACGCTCCAAGGGATGTAAAGTCAATTGTCCGAAACGAGAAGTGCCAGATTTTCTGGAACTACGATTTTCGGGCAGCAGTCTCCGTTGCTCACTCTAGACCTGACATTGTTTTCCAAGACTTCGAGAAAATAACTATATTCGTGATCGAATTCTTGGCTCCGTCCGAATACTACATCACTGCAAAGGAGAAAGAGAAAGAGGAGAGGTATCAAGACCTTAAAAGAGAGCTGCAACGATTGTACCCAAAATATTCGGTACGAGTAATTGTCCTTGTGATAGGTGCTCTCGGATGTGCGAAATAATCTCTGGGTCGTAACCTTAAAGCCATACCCGCGGGCCAAAAATATGCCAAAGCACTTGCGAGATGGATGCAGAAGCTGTCATCCTTGGGTCACTTCGTGTCCTCAAGAAATACGAGGGTTTAGCCGGCTACTGGGGGCTATTGACATTTTTTTTTAGATGGCGGTTGCTCTTGTTGGTACCCTGCGGTGGTTGTTCAACTTTTTTTCTCAATTATATATATATGTCAAGCAAAGGATATGTACACTCAATGACTTTGTGTTAGTGACATTCTAATGTGTTCTAATCAACTAGCGTCTCACTACTACTCACGCTATTCTCACAACAATCTTGCAATCTCATATCTGTGCTTATAGAGATAAAACATGCTCAGAGTACTTGTCGTATCAACAATTAGATATCTAGAACATGAAATTTTCCATGATTTTAAGGAATGATGTTATAGATCGTGTTTAAGGAAAGAAAAAATACCATTTTTCATCAAACAAATTTGACTTTGAAAATTGAAGATAGTACAGTAGGGGTGGTCTAAAAATGCACTGGAAATTTATTTTTCTTGAATTTACCCAGAAAGTTTGTTCGCATCAACAAAAATGTAAATCCATTTTTTTCTTCTGAAGAAAAAATGATATATAGAGGGGACGCAAGCTCTATGAAACTTAACACGTATTTCCCATACGGAGAAAGTACATTTCTGTGAATTTTAATGAGAATCCTCAATAATAGCTGCATAGAGTTAACACTCAACATTTCTCTCCACAAATAGCCGAAGAATACGAATGAAATAAGACCTTTTAAATATCACCCCCATAATTCTGTTTGATATGCTCCTAATGAAACTCCCATAAGTGAAAAAATTGGTTTTGCGAGTTTTTGACATTAATTATGACTCTCTTTGTGTTTTTTGAAATGCAAATTGTTTCTGATACATGAAATACTACTTCATACTGATAATTAAAATTTTACGTAAATTGTTCGAAAGATTTATTATTGTTTTTAGCAATTTTCTCTTAGAATAGACTTAGAGAGTCGCGGTTCTTTCAAAAAATTTACACTTTTTGTCTAATTTTCAAGAATAGCGAGGTAATACCTTATCAATGTAAACAAAAATTATTCGTCAAAAAAATTATCATTTTCGTCAGTAATATTATATTTGAATAATGCTGGAAATTGCGGTTTTGTCTAAAATTTGCAACTTTATGGCCACTTTTTATTTCCAGTATGTTGATATTTATCCTAGTTTAGAAGAAATGATTGTTTAAACAGATTATTATTTTCTATAGCTATCTTCTCTGATAAGTGTTAGAATGTTGCGGTTTCTTCTGGAAACGTTGACTTTCTGTCGAAATGAAATGAAGATTATTCAATTCAATATTCAATAATATATGCGTAAAGTAGAACTTCCTTAAGGTTCAGAAGTCACATCAAACTCGAATAATGTGTAATGTGAAAATTTTTACATTTAAAAAAATTATAATAAATTTATTCCTCTTTCTATAAAATTATTTTTGGTCTATCCTCAAGAATTAGGTCCCAAATCAGGTCCCAAAAAACCCCATGAGTGAACAAATGGATTTTGCGATTTCTTAGCGCTAATAATGACTCATTATTACAATAGTCGCGTTTTTTTTTAATTTTTAACTTTTTGTTCACTTTTCACTCGAAGTGAGTTAAAATTTTATTTAATATTGCAAAAGTAATTGTTTGAAAAGGTCATTATTCTCTATAGATTAAAAATCAAGTATTTTCATTTATGAATCTTCCGAATTGATAAAACTTGGAATGTAAATCATTCAAATGACAGCATTTTTAATTGTGAAACTTGAAACCCGCATAATTTCCAAATTGTAAATTAAAAAAATTACAGGCTCTTCACTTTTAAAGATTTATAATTCAAAGTTCTACAATTTAGAAGATTTGAAATCAAAATTTACTTAATTTGTAGGGTTTACTTCTTAAACGTATTTCATTTTTTTTTTCAATATGTAATTCAGTTTTGAAGATCTACAATGTAAAATTCTTCTTTTGCAAGTTTTTCATTTGAAAATTCTTCAATTTTTGAGATTTTCAATTGAAGATTCTGCAATATTTAATTCCTAGGTATCATCGATCTTTTTCAAATAGTTCACTTTTAACTTATTAAAATTCAGATTGAATTAATTTTTTTAATTTATATTTTAAAGGAGTGTAATTTTCAACATTTTCAAAAATATGTAATTCAATTTTGAAGATGCGCAATGAAAAGTTCTTGAATTTTTAAGATTTACAATTTGAAATTCTTAAATTTTGAAGATTTACAATTGAAAGCTCTTTAATTTTTAAACATGTATCAATAAGAATTCCTAAGTTGCGATGACTTCCAAGATCAGGAGTCAAAAGCTTGGAATTTTAAATCTTCCAAACTGTAGAAATTTCAAATGTAAATCATCAAAATTGCAGAATTTTCAATCGTGAAACATAAAAATGTTATAATTTTCAGTTTTCAATGTTTTAAATGAAATATCTTAAATTTTGAAGAGAAGCGATTCAAATTTTTCCAATTTTTATTTCAACCTACGATCTTTGATAAACAGAGTACAACAATTTTTCAGATAAAAATTTAAAAATTTTGAATTCTTTTCTTTTTTGGAAACAAAAAAGATTCTACTATAAAGATGACTTCTCAACGGAATACTTGAATTTTCAACAAAATAATTAAATTTTTAAGATAATAGTTGAATTTTCAAACTAGAAATATAAATTCCCAACACAAGTGTCATAGTTTTTATTTCAATCAAAGAACATGAAATTTATACAAAAAAAAAAGTTTTTGAAAACCAAAGACGACGAATTTTCAACAAATGAAGATTTTTCACTGAGGAAAGAAAATTTCATCTAAATTGTCTGTCCTTCAAGCCGAAAGACGAATTTTCTCTACATAAATTGAATTTACAAACAAAAAATATGACTTCAGCAAAAAAATAATTTTTCCACGAAACTGATGCATTTTAACCTAACAAAAATTAAATTTTAAACCAGGAAAATTATTCTTTTTAACAACGAAGGAGAATTTTCAGCTGAGAAAAACAAATCTTAAAAAAATGGAAAAGTTACATTTTTAATTACAAAATTAATTTTAAACAAAAAAAGGAATTTCCCACTAAACAGTTAAATGTGTCACCGAAGACCTAAGCCTTCATTCAACAAAATTAAGTTTTAACAATGTAGTTTAACTTTCACTCAAGTATTTGAATTTCCAATTCAAGCAGATCAATTTTCAACTAAAAATATAACTCTTAAAAAAATAATTTTCCAGTAAATTGATTCAACCAAATCCTTAAAAAAAATAAATAAATAATTGAATACTTCAGCAAAGAAAGCGGATAAATTTATCATTCAAAAACATATATTGACAGAAAAAAGGTTTGAATTTTTAGTCCAAAAAGACGCATTTTTACCCGGAAAACATTCCAGTGGACTTTTCAAGATCAAAACATGGATTTTTTAACAAAAAATAAGATTCTACGAACAAAACTGAATATTTCATCCTAAAAGACAAATTCTTTCAATCAAAAAGGATGGTTTGAGTTGAACTTTCATCTATGAAAGCTTGTAGTTCATTTTTCAACAACAAAATATAAAATTAGAACAAACAGTAAAATTTTTACGGAAGAGTTGACTTTCCAACAAAATAGCAGAATTTGCAACCAAAAGTAGGACTCATCAACAAACTAGTTTTATTTTCAACCAAACAGTTGCATTTTCTACCAGAAAGAGATTACATTTCTCTTGAAGCAGATGAATTTTTGATTTAAAAAAAAAAAAAAAAAAAATTTGAATTTTCATCTAGAAAAGGTTTCAGTTCTCTTTTCAACACCAAGATATGAAATTTAACTAAAAAGTAAATTTTCTATAAAATAGTTAAATTTTCTACAAAACAGTAGATTTTTCAACCAAATGTATGACTTTTCAACAAGATTGTTGAATTTTCAAAACAAAACGGCAAATTTTCAGAAAAAGTGTTGAATGATCATCCAAAAGGATTTCAATAGACTCTCCAACAGATGAATACAAATTTTAAACAATAAGTAAATTTTCCAGGAAATAGTTGAATTCTCAAGAAAACAGTTGCATTTTTGTCGAAGGAAGATACAATATTTCTACCAAAAAAATATGATTTTTTAAATTAAAAAGACAAATTTCCAGAAAAAATATTCTTCATTCAACTGAAGAAGATAAATTTGTACTGAATAATTTTTCCTTACTCTAACAAAGAAAGATTTTAATTTTGAATTAAATCCAGCAGATATATCGGCGAATAAAGGTTTTCCAAAATGATAGCTCGTTTAAACAAATTCTTTGACGAAACAACCCAAACGGGCGTATTAAAATTTACTCTTTTATCAAAATTTGATCACTTGAAGTTTCTTCTCTTGGGTTGAAAATTTAACTGTTTTGTTGAAAAGTTGTCATTTATTTGTTTTTGCTTTATTTTTTGTTGGAAGCTATTTTTTCTATTAGAAAAATTACATAATTTGTTGAAAATTCATCCTTTTCGGTTGAATTCAACTTTTAATTTGAAATATTATTTGGTTGAAATATCAACTATTACATTTTACGTTGTTTGTTGAAGATTCATCTCTGTGGTTTGAAGTAATCTTTTTCGGTGAAAATCAGTTTTTTTTTTTTTTTTTTTTTTTTTAAATGATTAACTGATAATTCAACTTGTCAGTTTTTGGTTAACAATTCGCCTCTTTTATTTTAGAAATGAACCGTTCGGATGAAAATTGAGGTATTTCATTGAAAATTGGTCTCATTTGGTTGAAAATTATTCTTCAAATTTATCAATTAATCTTTTTGGTTGCAAGATCATTTTCAATCATTTCGAAGGATTAACGGGTTTTGAGAAAATTTTCTACTAAAAAAGAAGAATTTTCAATCAAATAGTTCAATTTTCAACTAGAGAAGATAAATTTTAAACCAAAGCTGCAACGGTTGAATTTTCAGTCAAAAAGATTAATTTTGGAACTAAAAACATAAACAAATTCTTAACACACTAGTTTAATTTCAAATCAAAGACGTGAATTTTCAACTGAAATTATGAATCTTCAATTTATTAGGCTGGTTCAAGAAAATCGACTATTTTTTTCGAAAACCCCACATAACAACTTCCGGAAAGGTGTAAAAGGACGCATGTGGAAAGCAGAGCT
Source organism: Andricus quercusramuli (assembly GCA_932178445.1). Classification (NCBI taxonomy): domain Eukaryota; kingdom Metazoa; phylum Arthropoda; class Insecta; order Hymenoptera; family Cynipidae; genus Andricus; species Andricus quercusramuli. The sequence goes on along the minus strand of CAKNXH010002338.1, from coordinate 7,288 downwards.
CTTAATAATAATATTTAGAGGTCGCTCATCGTGAATTTTTCTTTCCCGTTTAAATAGCATGTACAATTTTTCTTTTAAATTTCGAGTTCTGTAACTCTTGAACTACTCAGTGAATTGCTAAGACCATAACATATTATTGTAGGGAATTCGACGCTCTACAAAAAAGGTATCTCATGATTTCTTTAATGAATTTACTCTTTAAAAAGTTATTTAAGGGTAAATTTAAGCACATAATAAATTTATCTTTTTTTTTTCTTAATTTTTGGGAAAATTTGAAATTTATCACTAATTATCATAATAGTTTTTTCCGAAATTTTATAGTTTGATATTTTCTCTGAAAAAAGAATAATCTAACTCAAATCATCGCATTACCAAGAAAAATGACCAACAGCATACCGGAATTATACGATAATTAGTGATAAATTTCAAATTTTTGTGAAAAAATAAGAAAAAATTTGTAAATATATTTAAAGAATTTTAATTTAAAGAAAATGTATATTTATGAAAAAAAATCAGATGAATTTATTATGTGTTCAACTTTAACCTTAAATACCTTTTGAAGGAGTGAATTGATTCCTTATTATAATATGACATTCTTATTGTATTAGTAGAGTCAAAAATATCATTCTATTGCGTTGTTATATTAAAGTTTTCTATTCTTCACGCCTTTGAAATTCTAATAAACTCACCTAAAAAAATCGATTATAATTCAGCAAATATTTCAGTCAAACTCTTTGCAATATAATCACTCAGGTTTCAATCATAGGCAATGATCTAGCATCTTTTGAATTTCGAGAATAACAACCGCGACAAAAAAATATTGAATAACAAAAATCAACAAAATAAAGTTACATGACAATTTGACTGAAAATGAGACATTTCAAGAGAGTTTTCGTTTCAGCCAGCAATATTGATTGTTTCATCAGCTAGGGAAATTACTGAATAATCCGTCAAATATAACATTTTTAAAGATTCAATTTATAGCTTACATCACTAATTACGACGAAACTGGAATAGTTGAATTTTCAGTTGGAAAAATAAATTTTCAATCTGAAAGCAACAACAAATTTTTAATACAATAGTTGAATTCCATTCCAAAGAGATGAATTTTCAACCAAAAACCAAATACTTGAAAATCCGAGTATTTCCAAACATTCCACGGGACTGTAAGGAGTTTGAGGAGATTTGAAGGATCTTATCAGATTTCCAATCATTTCGAAGGATTAACGGGTTTTAAAAAAATTTGAACAAATTTGACAAATTTTCAACCAAAATGACTAAGTGCCCCTTCCATTAATAACTTCTGAATACACATTTATTATTATTTTCAATTATTTACTATTCATTACTAGCATCAATTTCATACAACAAAACTTAAATTTTCAACAAAATAGTTGAATCCACCCCCTGATAGGGGTAGTTGCTCGATTTCTAAGGTTTCAAGTGGTGCTAAGTAGAATTACGGTAGTTGTTATACACGTACACTAATTCATTTTATCTACGGAAAAAATGCACACATATTTTATACACGTTCTTGTTTATGATGTATTTTTCACCCCCTCAGAGGGGTAGCTTTCCAGTGTTGAAATGGGTTGAAAGGGTAACCCAAGGAAACCCCGGTTACAGCATGTAATGACAAATATTTTTAGCTTTGTTGCGTCAAGTTAACTTTTTTCAAACAACGGGAAGGCAATGTTTTCTAATTGGAGATAGACAACGTCATGGTTACGATTTTACATTATGAAACTCTTATTGGGTCAAGAGTGTCAACAATATATCACCGTCGCGTTGTTTTATCAATCATTTCTATTTTTCACGTTTTTTCAGTTTAATAATTTAAACCATTGTTCATTAGTTATATATTATTATAATTAATGCCATTAATTCATATAATAATTATTCATTATTATCATTATTACTTTTTAACTTGTTCTCGGAGGTGACCTCACACAGTCGCCTCTGGATGCTTTCTTAGAGCTACCATCAATTCATTATTCTATTATTATGATTATTATGGTCATCTTTATAAATAATAATAATATGATTAATTGATCATCAGCCTTTTTCTTTGATTGTTAAATAAGAATGAACTAAAATTCTATTAAAATTCCTGAAAAAATCTATTATAATTGATGAAATATTTACTTCAGACTCTTTGCAATACAATCACCTACATAGGTTTCAATCATAGGTAATTATCTACCTTATTTTGAATTTTGTGAATAAAAATTGCACAATATTTGAGGCAAACGCTTCAAAAGTTTGTTTCCTTATCCAATGTTCATCTCCGCCAAGACTGTTTTCATAGAAGAATAAACTAACTTCGAAACACACACAGACACACACACACACACATATTTTTTATTTGCATTCTTGGCCTTGCCATATGAAGAAAGCAACTATTTTCCACAATCAATAAATTTAAAAACTTTCAAAACCGCGACTAATTAAATAACAAAATAAACAAAATCAATAAAAATCAGTAACATGATAATTTGACTGCGAAATAAACATTTCGAAACAGTTATTGTTACAGCCAGCAGTATTGATTCTTCAATCAGCTAAGCCGCTTATTCTCCTTGTTAAAATTCATGAATAATCATTGAAACAAACAATTTTTCTTGATATAATTTTGAGCTTACATCACTAATTACGATGGAAAAGGAATGAAAAAGTGCAACATAACCTTTTATAGCCTGTTCTTTATTATATGATAAACAAAGATCTTTGGAAAGCAGATAAAAGCAGAAATACAATAGTTAATTTGAAGACCTGAGTGTTTGAACAAGAATGATGTTTCCATTCAAATTGTATATTTCGATTCATTATGGTTGTCTGATTTTCTTGAAAATTTTAATGTTGACGGCGAGATCTATGATGCCCACGGGAACGCGACCGCGATTGAGGAGGAGGATATGGTTCAAAAGGTAGTGAATTCGGCAGCATTCCTGCATCTGGGGGTTCAACTGCGACATCCTGTCCTGGAATGAGATAGTTTGGGTAATTTCCTGTTTCAGGTGCCTGCTGTTGATCCAGAGTAGGAAATTGTGAATAACCTTGTTGACTCGAAAGGTGGTGATAATGAGGATCAACAAGTGGATTCTCTGGTTGAGGCAAAAGGTGCGACTGTCCCCAAGTTGAGAACTGTGGATTTAACTGTGTGTCAAACCCTGGCACAGATGCCGTCTGTGAATGCATAGTATCAACATGTGGGGTATGACCTAGTATATTCCAATCAAAAGTTGAGAACTGTTGGTTGAACTGCGGGTCAATCCATGGTACAGGTGCTCCTGGGTTATTACTTGGTACAGATCCATGTCCTAGAAGATGAGTAATGCCATGATGGGTATGATCTGTTTGACCCATAAGGTTCTGCTGTGTTTGATAGTATAAGCTGGGGTCATACCCTCCTAGAGATGCCTGCTGTGGATACGGAATACTAACATATTGCTGAAAATCTGGTAGTTGCTTAGATTCAGGCAGTTGTCTTATAAATGGAGTAGTAACGTGTGGATTATGCATTAGGTCTCTTATTCCTGGGATTGAAATTGGAGGTAACAAGCCATGAGTTTGTTCCAATGATTTACCTTTCTTCTTCTCAGTTGACTCTGCCAATGTGTTGCTGGGTTCCTCGTGTTCTAGAGCGTGTTTATGGGCCGTATTTATTGATTGTGTGTGCAGGTATTCATCTGTTCCTGGAAAATGTGGTCTCTGATGATAAAAACGTCCTTTATTGTGATCAAATTTTCTTAGTTCGTTATGAAAGTCATATTGAAAAGAAAATCTTTTGAGGTCTTCTTTCCTCAATGAATGTGTCTCTGCATCACCCACGAATTGTTGAGTATGAGGATTATAAGGTCGATACGCTCCTTCTTCGTATTCTTTCATTTTCAGAAACGGTAGCGAGTTTGAACCTACACTCTTTCCCTTGCTCCCTCCTGGTTCCATACCTGATGATATTTCTGTGGGCAGAAAAATAAAATTCATGAATTTAAAATTTTAAAGGTATAATGAACGAAGGATCGATATTTGCCACGTACTGAAATAATAATGATGATTATTATACTTACCAACATAACAGAAGACCATCAAAATGATGGCAGATGCACAGAAAAGGGACCTCATTTTTGCAGAAGGCGACTGACGAATTCTCAGACGGGCGCTTGTATATATATATATGTCAAGCCCAGGATATGTACACTTAATGACTTTGTGTTAGTGACATTCTAGGGTGTTCTAATCAACTAGCGTCTCACTATTCCTCACCCGATTCTCACACGAATCATACAATCTCATATCTGTGCTTATAGAGATAAAAAACGCTTAGAGTACTTGCCGTGTCAACAATTAGATACCTAGTACATGAAATTTTCCATGATTTTCAGGAATGACGTTATAATATCAATCGTGTTTGAAGAAAGAAAAACTACCATTTTTCATCAAACAAATTTGACTTTGAAAATTAAAGACAGGACAGTAGGGGTGGTCCAAAAATGCACTGGAAATTTCTTTTTCTTGTATTTTCATGATTGACACCCGGAACGTTTGTTCACATCAACCAAAATATGAATCCATTTTCTTCGTTTGAAGAAAAAATTGTATCTAGAGGTGACGCAAGCTCCATGAAGCTTAACACGGATTTCTCATAAGAAGAAAGTACGTTTTTGTGAATTTCAATGAGAATCCTCAATGATAGCTGAATAGAGTTGTAAATCAACATTTCTCTCCACAACTAGCCGAAGGATACGAATGAAATAACACTTTTTAAATATCACCCCCATAGGTTTCTTTGATAGGGTCCTAATGAAACCTCCATGAACGAAAAAATGGATTTCGCGAGTTTTTGACGTTAATTATGACTTTCTTTGTCTTTTTTTTCGAAATGCAAATTAATTCTGATACCTAATCAACGTTAACAAACATAATTGTTAGAACAAATTATAATTGTTGTCAATAATATTATCTTTGAATAATGCTAGAAATTGCGGTTTTGTCTAAAACTTGAAACTTCCTGTCCACTTTCTGTTTTGAGTAAGATGATATTTATTCTAGTTTAGCAAAAATGATTGTTTGCACAGATTATTATTCTCTATAGCTATCTTCTCTTTGATAAGTGTTAGAAAGTTGCGGTTTTTTTCTGGAAATTTTGACTTTTTTTCGAAATGACATAAGGATTATTCAATCCAATATTTATTAATATATGCGTGAAGTAGAATTTTTCTTAAGGTCACAAAGAACCCCATAAGTGAAAAAATGTATTTTGCGATGTCTTAGCGCTAATAATGACTAATTATTACAATATTGGCGTTTTTTTTCAACTTTTTGTTCACTGTTCACTCGAAATGAGTTAACATTTAATTTATTATAGCAAAAGTAATTGTTTCAACGTGTCCTTATTGTCTGTAGATCAAAAATCAAGAGTTTTCAATTATGAATTTTCGAAGTTGATGAAATTTGGAATGTAAATCATTCAAATGAGAGCATTTTCAATTGTGAAACTTGAAACCCGCATAATTTTCGAATTATAAATTTAAAAAATTAAAGGCTCTTCACTTTTAAAGATGTATAATTCAATCTTCTACAATTTTGAAGATTTGAAATTAAAATATACTTAATTTGTAAAGTTTACTTCTAAAATATATCTCATTAATTTTTTTTAAATATTTGATTCCGTTTTGCGGATGCACAATGTAAAATCCTTTTTTTTCAAAATTCTAATTTGAAAATTTTTGAATTTTTGAGATTTCCAATTGAAGATACTGCAATATTTAATTCCTATTACGGATTTTTAAAAAATAGATCAATTCTAACTTATTAAGATTGAAATTATTTTATTTTTTTAACTGATGATGATGTTTCAAATGTAAATCATGAGAATTGTAGAATTTTCAATCGTAAGACATAAAAATTTAACGATTTTCAGTTTTTAATGTTTTGAATTAAGAATCTTAAATTGTAAAGATAAACAATTCAAATTTTTCTAATTTGTATTTCAACGTACGATCTCTGAGAAGCAGAATAAAACAATCATTTAGATAATAATTTGGTAATTTATTTATTTTTTGTAAACAGAAGAAAAATTCTATTATAAAGATGATTTTTCAATGAAATACTTGAATTTACAAACTGACAATATAAATTCAAAACAAAAAGTGTCATAGTGCTTATTGCAATCAAAGGACATAAAATTTACACTAAAAAAAGGTTTTTGAAAACCAAAAAGACGAATTTTCAACAAATGAAGATTTTTCACTAAGGAAAGAAAATTTCAACTGAATTATCGATCCTTCAAGCTAAGAGACGAATTTTCTCTACATAAATTGAATTTGCAAACAAAAAATATGACTTTAGCAAAAAATTATTTTTCCACGATACTGATGCATTTTACCTAACAAAAATGAAATTTTAAACCAAGAAATTTTTTTTTCTTCAACATCAAAGGAGAATTTTCAACTGAGTGAGACCAATCTTAAAAAAATGGAAAATTTACATGTTTAATTACAAAATTAATTATAAACCGAAAGAAAAAGAATTTTCCACTGAACAGTTAAAGTTTTAACCAAAGACATAAGCCTTCAATCAAGAAAATTATGTCCCAACAATCTAGTTTAACTTTTACCCAAGTATTTCAATTTCCAATTTAAGCAGACCAATTTTCAACTAAAAATATAACTCTAAAAAAATGATTTCTTAACAAATTGATTCAACCAAATCCTTCAACACAATAGTTGAATACTCAAGCAAAGAAAAATAAATTTCAATTTAACAAATTTAACAAAATGTTGAGATTTGACTGTAATAATAATAATAATAAATGTTCTCGCAATTTATTTGTCATTTAAATTTTTTAAATTACTTCTTGCGAAAAAACGTCATATTTATGTGATTTATAGAATAGACATGAACTAAGATTCTATCATTTGAAAATTAATTGAGTGAAATCAGAAGTTTTTAACATTCTTTACAGTTTCATGTTCAGATGAATAGTTTTATGAGCCAAATTTGATGTAGGAATTGAGTGACACCGATACAATAAACAATCCTAATTAGCCTACAAAATATAATCCTTATATATAATTTTTAATAAATTATAAAATTTAAATCAAGATATAATAAAAATGTGAAACTCAAATTCAAATTTAAGAAAAAAAATAAATGAACTAATAAATATTTCATAGTTGTACATAATTTACTATTATAAAGAAAATCAAGCTTGAGAGAGACCTCAAGGCTTCGAATTCTAGACACGTGTATCATTAATATTAGTTCACCTTACTTGAGAATCTGA
>CAKNXH010002337.1:444185-459452 GCA_932178445.1 Andricus quercusramuli | reverse complement strand
CCCGAATACCTACGCTCGTACAGAAGATAATGCATTTTGAAAAAAATTGTATCAATTTTTGAGAATTCACAGGTAATTTTCGAATGCACATAACAAATCAAAACAAAAAATTTGGATAAAACTGTGAAATACCTGTTCCTTTATTTTGACTATAGAATGACATATCGAATTACTAAATCATTCTGACACCCTAAGCTGGATCTCTATGCATAACTTAAAAAGGAATTGGTTATATACTTAAATGTTCAAAATATTAAGTCAAATTTGTTTCTAACTACAAATATTTCCTCTATTTCAATTGCACTGTCTTTGTCTCTTTTTTAAACATTTTCCATCTGTTCTCTTCCTCTTCTTTTTCTGCTTCTGACCTTCAAGTAAACCATTGTGAGGTGCACACGTTGCTGAAGGATTTTTATCTTGTTACGTATCATTTCCTGCGCTCAAGTACACCATAGGTACAGTAGAATGGAAAAGTAGGCAGATCCTCATTTAAGGGACTATTTTTTTGAAGGGCACTGAAATTTTCAGATTCCAGCAGAAATACTCTACGTGTAGTGCCGGATGGCGTTCTGCATGGTCACTCAGCCTGAACCATCGTTCACTGTCAGAAACTCAGAAACGCCATGGTGACGTCACTCGCTACGGTCACTGCTTAAATTTTTCAGTGTTCCTTTGTTTTTCTACTAAACCACGAGAAGATCAGGGTGAATCTGATTCAGATCCAAGTGTCGCCATTTTTCTGATGAGAAAAAAAAAACAAGAAAGATCGTCTCTTAGTCAAAATGATTCGCGGTATTGAATGGACTACCTGAATTGAATGTGAATGTGTTATTGCAAAATGAAATGAAGAAAAGGCAAAAATGAATAAATTATCCCTCGCACCACTCATATTATCATAATCGTGATGTAAGAACAGAAATCTTATGAAATTGGTAATAATTAAAGATTATTTATTACTGCTGTTCAAAAAATCGTTTAAAAATCCTCTTTTGGGGAAGTTACTAGTAAAGGAAACCATTAGAGGTACCACAGTAAAAATCTACACTGTAAACGAGGTAACTTTTTTTGCAGTTGATCTAACCAATAACGCTTGGCCTGCTTTCAAAAGATGAAAGAGTAAAGGAAAATGAATGAAAGTAGGGTTACCTAACTTTGCACATTATCTACTCTAAATGGTTAGATGTTTACGAGCAACAAGTTTTCTCACAGGAGAGAATGAGAGAACCCACTAAGCATATATTTAAAAAAAAAACCGAAAACTTAATATGCTGGAACTTACACATAAATAATTCAATTCAAGGCAACAATCTTAATTCAGATTATTATATGTATGCTTTCTATAAATTAGGTTTACGCTACATGTATGGAAAATGTGTATATGTTTCACCATTTGATGGAGTAATTTTATATTTTTTACGCAATAAATTTTGAACCGCAAAATGATTGAGGGTGCTAGTTACAAATTGCAATGAGGCGTTGTGTTGGGCGGTTTATTAGAAAGTGTAAGAAGACTTGAATTTCTTATCAGCATAGCATATCAAACCAAAACGTACATGATTTGGTATAAATTCGATTTCTAGTGGTTATGCTACATTTACAATGTTATAAAATAGGGTGCGTGCCGATCAAATGAAACGAAGTGAACGGAATGTATGAGTGTACATGCGACACAATGTCGAGGAAGTAATCGGTTACGGAAGAATTCGGTCTGACGCCCGGGATGTCATTGTTACGAAACTAGCTGAACCCTGAATCCGTTCATGTTACTTTTATTCAACTATTAGATCAGCACAAGTTACTCTACTTTGTTAAGGAATTTTAAATTACTGTCCCTTCTTTTGCAAAAGAAAATTTCTTTGTTTATTTCCATATATTACAAAGATAAAATTGTAAGAAAGAAAAGGGGTTGGCGAAAGGCTTATAAGAATCAGAAAATCATTTTTTTTTGTGTGAAATAAAGGCTCCATATTTTTTTACTATAACTAGGACTATATCCATAGCGATTATGTGTAATTATAATTTTTATCTAAAAATTGAATAATGTTTTGGAAATATATGATCCGCATTTTGAAAACAGTTGGCGGATCATTTATTTGAGAAAAAAGTTAATTGTGAAAAAAAGTTCAACAAAATTTGTACATCAATATTCAACGTAAATAGTCGAATATGCAGCAAAAAGAATGAGACGACTTGAAGTCTCTGTTCCACAAAAAACTATTAATTCACCATTCTTACAATTAGCCTAAATAGAAGTTTTATTTTCAATTAGTAAAATTGGAAACAGTCAAAATTAAACAATTTTTTAATTTGGACCGTTATGGACAATTTTAAATCAAAATACTTTGAAAAGTGAAATGGTTTAATTGTAAGAATGAGCCATTTAAAATTAAACATTTACTTGTTTCATATCACGTATACCTAACCCTTTTTTGAATATATGTAGGAGGAAGCCAGTACGAGTTGGAGAACAGTATAAACTGAATAATTAGAAAAAGTGACTGGGTTTCAAAGCAAAAATTATGTACTATATTTTTATCAGTAGCAATATAACAAGTGATATAAAAAATCTTTACCAGTTACTTGCTATTTTTGAACAGAAAAATTGAAAAATGTATTTTTGATACAACGATGAAAATTTATACGGATGACAGATTATCATTTCTTGAGAAATTAAATTGCTTTCACTAATCTTTTACTCGTTCCTTCCATTCGTCAAACTCTTGCCTTCAAAACTGTCTAATGTATAATTCCCTTAATTTCCATTGAACATTTATTTTATGTATTGTTGAGAGGTTAAGCTTGGACATCAAAGTCATTCTTATGCTTTTAGGTCACGAGCAAAAACAAATTTAAGTGCTACCAACCAAACAACTTTTAAATAAAATTGTTCGTAATTTTTTTTTATCTATGATAGTTAATAGAAATGATTGTCATGGTTGGCATACTTAATTATACTTGAATATATACTTAAATTTTGAATATTCGCTCCGTACTATTAGAGTGCCATCTGAATAAAATCACAACGTGTTAAAAAAGCATGAAATAAAGGATAAATGGATAATATAAGTCATACGTGATAACATGACTAGCTTTAAAATGAATGTTCCAGCTTTAATTCGGTATGTAATACCATACCCACTTGTTCATCATTTATCAATGTTATAATCACGAAGGAATAGTAAGGAGTGGTATCACCCTATGTGTTCGGTGAGCAGAGGTGGGACAAGTGACGTCCAATAATTCGTTAATGCTAGCTACGAATGAAAACTCGAATGCTCCCCAGTGCACATGCGCAGAGCTGTTTTCGCAGTCACATGTTATACCCACTCAATATGTTACCTTTTGACATCTCGATGCACATGTAGGTTATGTTCGTTTGTTTATGTTCGATCAATACAAAAAGTTCGAAACTTCAAACGCGTGTTGACATCGTTGGCATGGCAACCGCCAGTGCGCATGTGAACGGGGGAGCATACGAGTTTTCATTCGTAGCTAGCATTAACGAATTATTGGACGTCGCTCGTCCCACTCCCCACTTACAGGGATACTACTCCTTACTATTCCTTCGTGGTTATAACTTCAAAAGCTTTTCTACCCACCTCGTACTGTTTTCCCCTACAAGTAGCATCAATAACTTTTTTATGTTTTAAGACTGTTATTTGAAAATATACAAATAATAAGTATGTTCTAATACATATACATATAATTTCATCTGAGTACTGAAATCCATTCTCATGTAAATTTTCCCCATTTCTATTTCCTTGTCATTATTTCGGCTAATTGTGCTCTCGCTCGTTACAGTGGTTTTCTGTTAAACGTCCCAATCACGTTAATCAAGCCACAAGATTGTGCAACAAAACTATAAAACGAGAGTTCATCCTTGACTATCACGGAGGACACAGTCCATAATATGCACAAGAAACGAGGGCGAAATAGCTCCATTACATACTAGTTGGAGGAGTTCTCTTCTACATAACGGGATTTTCAGGATGAGCCTTATATATGCTAGCCTCTCGACATGAGTGATGCTCTCAAGGAACAGGGAAGAGTCAATATATACTGACCGACATAGTATCGATTCTCATATATTTATTACTTCTTAAGAAGATATAATTATACAGTTCTCGAGAACCGCTCATTTGCTAGCGCAAATTGACGTTTCTTACTTCCGAAATTGATTACTTTTCAATATTCATTTCATTAGATTCATGCCCTCTAGAGTTTGTACACAACATCTAACTCCTTGCATTGAAATAATATTTCTATAAGGTGCAAATAATCACACAGAAAAAGAAGGTACACAAAGCTTTAAGCTATTATTGAATATGACTCGTCAAGTTCATTAACGCCTTTGGTCAATAATCACGTCTAACAATTAATAGATTATATGTAATTTTGAAAGATACCATCTTTAACCTATTTTTAAAGACTCTTGATTTGATTATTGATTTGATTTCAATGTTGGGAGGGTGATTGCAGACCGGTACCTATAATTACGTTGTAAATTACATCCTTTTCAGGCGAAATTCTCAGCAGAAAGCCAGGATTGCCAATTAATCACGGTACACAAAAGTGAGAATTTTCACGGCCTCAGTAGTATTTTACAGTTCCGTTTGCAAACGGAAAACAAAGACTTGTTCCCGGGCTCCTACAAAGCCCAGCAGGTTTCGTTCTAAAATTCCAAAAGCTGGATTTAACTTGTATTGCGATACCTGATTCCTTTACCTAAATGCGTGGGGAATACCCAGGGGAAGTGTCATAAATAAATAAAACCTGGGCCTGAATTCTGAATAGGCTCCAATGCAGTCAAAGTGAAATATGAATTTTGTCTCCGGTAACTTTTTAATAACGATAAAGTTACACTATGTACACCAATTTTGCTTCGTCACATAGGACATAGAGGAAGACGCCACACCAAATGTGAAAAATGGCTTTTAGTCAAAACGTCTAATTATAAATTTTTGCTATAATGTCAAACCTGCAGATTATTAATTCAAAAGAAAGTCATCAGAAAAATGGACAGTTTTTACTGAAACAATTGCCAAGCTTTCAGTTTTCATACGTTTTTTCCGTGATTAAAGAATTTTCAGATTTTGGTAGTTTGGATTTATTTTACGAATTTAGAACGTTTTAGACAACACAACCTTCACTTTTTTTAATCTCTGATTTTTTATTATTATTCACTTGCAAAAACTGTATACGTAAAAAATCACCATAAATTTTAAACTAACAGGATTTTTTTTCAATTTTAACAAATTTGAATAACAAAATTGAATCTTCAAATAAAAAAAGAGAACAGGAGATATTAACTGATTTCAAATTTTTAAATACTTTTTTTGATTGTCAACCCATACCTTTTTTCCTCCGCTGAAAAGATTCGATTAATTTAAGCATCTTCACTACACCCTATTAAGGAATGACAAAAAAAAACATCCTGTCTATTTTTCTGATGATTTTCTTTTGAATTATTAATCTGCAGGTTCGGAATTATAACAAAACTTTAAAATGAGAAATTTTGACTCAAAGAAATATTCTGTATATTTGGTACGGGGTCCTTTTAAAGTTTATTTTATTTTTCTTTATATTTTTACAAGATATATGAAAAATATTTGAAAGAAGAATAGGCGAGAAATGTAGTTTGAGATATGAGAAGAAATGATATGAAATATAAGAAAATATCTGAAGAGAAAGCATGGAAACAAAAGAATGATGCAGATATCACCCGATTAATCGTAAATTCACATGCAGTGTCTGTATTATAATTATACATATTGAAGCTAGTACGTTTTGTGCGATAGGTAGACTGTATCGTGTGTATATTGTATATGTACGGGCATTAATGGATCTCTGAGAGACAATGGGATCCTGATGACCATGCTGATCCCAGCCTAGTATGGCAAGCCTGACCTATCGCATCGTTGACGTAATGGCGCCGCGCAATAGAGGGCTGATATGTCGGGATGAAAGGCAGAATGAAAGGCGATGGTTCAGCGGAGTAAAAAAAGAATAAGCGCGAAGAACGAATACAATGGAATGAAATTAAGTGAGCGAAAAAGCACGATTTACGTCATTTACGCGGCGATGGGTTCGAAAAGAATCCGCCAAGGAATGTTACGGCGATGCGCGAAATAGCTTTCAAATTCATGCTGCTATTATCTATTGTGGAACTGAATATTTCATCTTTGCGAAATCTTTGAGATATTTTAAAATTTTGAAATCTGGTGTGCACTCAAAAGTCGCGTCGTCAACCCCTTGGGTGTGTTGATACATTTTTTTTTTCAGATATAAGAGCTTCTATTTGCGAAATGTTTCTTAATAATATGCACAGGGAAGTAACTTTGTTTGATGAAACATTGCTGAATTCCGTATCTTTTCGCTTTTATTTATTTTTTTGATGCACGTGACTTCGTGACTGTATGGGAGGCCGATCGGATTTTATAGTTTCGTTGACGCTGCTCGGAGCATTCCACTGCATTTTATTGGCAAAAAATGAGGGTTTTTGACGAGTCAGTGCAAAACCGAGCATTGCAGTCCTGTAGAGTTATAGAGCACATGCGAGCTAATGGAAGGTAAAACGTAAAGCGAACCAATGGCAATGCAATGCTCTTGTACTCGCTCACCCGTTAAGTCAGGAGAGCCACTTATTTACTTTTCCTGCGACAATTGGATCACGTTATGAACAAAAGAAACAGGAAACCAAACGTCCTCCTCAAGGAAAAAAATAAAAATAAATGTGACTTGTTGCCTCTTTAGTCTTTAAAAGTCTAGTTAAGAAAATTAATATTATGACATTTAGAGCCGTAAGTAGAAGTTGTCCATATACTTTGTGCAAATAAAAACGCCCTTCAAATACAAATAACATTTTGAATGAGATAAGGAACAGGGGGTGATTTCATACGTTGAATATTAATTAACATATGGATGAACATTAAGATAAATTTCTTATCCTTCAATAAATGTGACACCTCCCACGCCTGGGTGGTGTCACGCCTGTAATTCGATATAATATTTTTCGTTTATTATCAATGTATCAATGATTTCCGCAGATAGGATAAATATAAACTGAATTTTAATTTTATTACTGAAATAGTATTTCTGTGAAGTAGCTATTCATAAATGAAGACCGTCCGTGATTAATTCGAGCTTAGTACTACGTATCATTCACATTTCAACGGCCTCATTTTTTCGCCAAGTGAGAGTTACATGCGTAAACCTATTCGCGGTTCAAGGCCGACTGGGACCGAAAAACAAACGCTCTTGAAGCTGGAAATCGTCGCGAATACTTCTGAGCAGAGCGCCGCGGCGCGCCGCTACGTCGTTGCAAGCAAGAAGCTCGACAAAAGACATCGCAAACTAACAAAAAATAAAGTTCTCATCTGTATGTCTATATAGTGACTACAAGAAAGTTCTTGTCTTATCGCGACATTAGTTAAGCCAAAAAGGACAAATGGTGTATATGAAAAGCCAAGTAATAGAGAAGTTTCTTGAACATCACTTTTAAAAATAGTATTAAATTAAAAATGCGAATGTATATTCAAATTAATATCTCAAGCATATGAAATCGCTATTTAGGTACGTGATTATAAAATTTCATATACATTCATGATAATCGCATAATTCCGTTTTACCCAAAATCAAAATAAGATTAGCAGTTATTTTCGATTCTTCATAATAAAACATGATACCTTCTTATAAATAATCAAAAATAAAATTGGATTTTGAATCGAAAAGTTCAATTATGTAAATAAATCACAGACCTAACCTACAATCAACTGTAGTCACATTCAATTTCTACTATTCCGGGCAAAGTTTCGAAACAGTTCCACATGTACGCTGCACTTTAATCATAAAAAGCAATTCGATCAACGAATTCTAGATTATTACTTCAATTGCGAATATTTGATAAAATTTAAAGAAATAAAAGCACTTTGAATTTTCAAGCGCGCTGCTATACTGACCTGTATATTATATTTAATATAAAGTGAACAGCTATTAATATTTTAATGTATATTTAAATTTCAACTACGTGCAGAAATTTCGGCGTGGCGCGGGTCGGGCCCAGACGTGGCAGAATGTGGGCCCAGTCGGGCAATCCTTCCAGCGCCAGATTCGAAATGAAACGCCTAGCCTGATCAGGGCCAGACTGGGCATCCATAAGGACGGTCGGATCTGGCCCAGAGCAGCGCCCTTTTATTTTTTTATGTTTAGCCATACTATTATTTAAATTTTCATGAAGTAATAAATAAACAATAAATTGAGAACTTTATACTTTATTAAAAAATATTAGAAAATCAAAACAGAACATTTTTCATATTTTTCAGTCCAACTTAATATAAATTAAACAGGTGTTCAGCATTTTGTAGTCCTGTTCATGCAACAAAGCCTAGCAAAGTGAGGTTATGACACTGAAAATTCTAAAGCAACTATCCGTACCTTTGCAATACACTAATGTTGTAGATAGAAATTCTCTCAATTATCACAATAATAGCATACTGAAGAATGTTGGATCGGTTAAATATCCAAGCGTTATTTGTGCAACAAGCAAAACAAAAATTTGTTCAAATTAAGTGAACTTTCTCGATTGCACTTTTGGAAATTTGAAAGAGAGAAAGTACCAATTAAGACTTACTTACACGAACGTTTCACTGTCGTTGAAAGGTTTATTTTGCTCATAGGTTCATTGTAAACTTATTTTCGTGTAGCAGGTTGTACTAGAATTATTAGCATAATTAATTAACGTAAACTTAAGCGAATCAATCACATGGCTACACGTGGCTTTGCTGTCTACCCTTGTACAAAGTTGCCTTCTTTTCCAAACAATCGAAAGGAAGAGTTTGTGAAATCACAAACATAACCTCTGCTAACGTTCCTACTTTTTAATTAATGTTTATATAGTTTTCTTAACTTATTATTCTCAATTTATTTGGAGGTTAGGTTTGCTCGACCGATTTTAATAAATCTACTTACCTTCATCCTCATTGCGCACTAGGGAATGACAGCAATTGACCTATATTTCCGTACCCGTAAGGTACTTTTTGTTTTTGGCATTTTAATTATTTTTGAAATAACATTACACTCAAAACCGAGCCGTATTGTGGAAAATATAAAATAAAACATCAGATATATCAGGCGGTCGGCACAGCAGATGGCGCTGCAATTTACAGCTGGTATTTTCTCGATATGTGGTTCCGACCCGAACCACAAGAGTAGCCATGCGACAGCCACAATGTGGCAAACCCGATCGGGGCCACATCGGTAATCGGGACCAAATTGGGCAATTTCTGCACGGGCCGTGTATGCAAATTACTTCATATACATTTGTATCAAATTTAATACAGATTTGTCCAACAGTGATTCACATATTGCTAGCAATATTTTTATAACCAGTTGTACAATTTGTGAATGGAAAATAATAGAAAGATTCCAGATCGCCCTTCTTGTAACCGTTTGGACTGGAATGGTTGATTTGAGTGCGATAAGCACCACCCGAGACCAGGATTCTTAGTGAGGGTCGGCACCTGTCCAATTCTGCAAGTGGAGGGTATATAGGTTGGAGGAAAAGTAAGCAGATGAGTATGTAGCGGAAGAAAACAGAAGGGTAAAAGCAAATAGAATGGAGGACGTGCCACGACGGCGTTCCAGAAAACGGCGAAGCGTCTCGACGCCAGATTTATTTTCGGTACATTCCAGACCAATAGGACTCCCCTGGTTTCAGCTTAACGCGCAGACATGTTTTGCTCGAGACCCGCTACTCATCTTGTTGGAATACCTTACCTCAGCGGTCTTCTCCCAGGTTTATCTCCTATCTCTCTCCCAGGGTTCTCTCCCTTCTCTCTAATTTCATCCGGCTTGATGAATTTCATGCGATCGCCGAGGAAATCGATTTAAACAAAGCGCTCAACTCTTAAGTCAGTCCGTGGTCAGTCCGAAATTGCCAGCAGACTGCGACCAACTTAATGAGATTGAACTACTCTTTAGCTCAGAGGGAACGAGAATATTGACCTTTTATTGTGGATAAGATTCTTCTTCATAATAATAATCTGGTTGAATAATAACAGGTAATGAAGATAATCACGCAAAGAAACCCTGGCTTTTTCTTTATCTAAAAAAAAAACCCCGTTGCAGACAGTTGACTACTATATCAAGAGTTGTGAATGTGGTTGTAATTTGTAATGTTCTAGAATATTCAAGGACATTCTGAAAGGTTTCAGAATATTCTAGAAGATTTTTCAATACTCTAGAAAATTTTAGTAAATTCTCAGGTCGTTCAATACAATTTTAAACTATACTCTAGAAAAGCCAAGTCATTTCAGAATATTCAATTCCTGATTCTAAAATAAGATTGAAGAATTTTCTATTTCCAGGGCTGCCACAAACTAATGTACTTAAGAAAGTGGAAAAATTGACTCATTTAAGCTGAAAAGTGAGTAGAAGGAATAATTTTAAACAAAAAAGTGACTAAAATTTACTACACTGTTCACACAAAAAAGGCATGTGATATGAATAGAAACACTTATCTATTGAAAAAATTCGATTCAATTACACATTTATTTGAATTTACAAGATTAGATGAAATTATATTGATAAAGGTGGTGAATACTTAGGTCAAAATTGCTAGAACGAATTTTACAAGTAATGTTCAGCAGACAAATTGTATAATTAATTTTATTACAAGCTACAACGGGATTGAGGTCTCATTTTCAAAAATTTGGACAGTTCACTACAATAATACTTAAAGTTTTTTTAATTATTAATAACAGAAAATTTAATAAATTACTTTATTTTTATTTAAAAATTTAAGTTACGAAATGCAAAGGTACAGAAAAATGTCACATTTATGTGCATTGTAGAATAGAGTAAGAGTCAAATTCTACAATGTAAAATTGAATTGAATAAAATCAGACGTATTCAACAGTCTTTAAACTATAAAAGTAACTTTATTGGGAAATAATGAACGAAAATTTTATTTTAACACCAACTAAAACATAACCATTTTTCTGTCCGACCCACCTTGAAAAGGCGCCATTGCATGCATGCACTTGTAGCAGGCGTAATGTGGCTGCTTCCAGCCCAGTGACGTTCGCACATGCGCACTCCGCCGCCGGGCCGACCTGAAACTTTACGCCCGCTACACATACAATGCACCACGCAAGTGATAATATGGAGGAAATTATTTTCTTCTTAAACACAACTTGTATCGTTGAACCCTACAGTCTCCCTTCTGCAAAGTACGCTACTTCTTCCTTTCATTTATAATCTAAAATGTTGAAGTACACCAAACATCCTCTATTTGCTTCACATGCTTGTTTTCAAGGAGGGTAGGACAAAAAGTATGGTGTGTATGAAATGCGTACGGCTATTTTGCCTCGTGTGACTGCCTCCCTCGCTTCGCTCGGGCGGCAAGTTTACACTTGTCAAAACAGCCTTCTTTACGCCCTTGATACACAATATACTATTCAGCATTTCCATAGCCTTATTTAAAACGTTGTATTTAGTTTTTAAAATGAAAACTTATCTCTCAAGCTTCAATTTTGGTCCCTTCAGAAAAATTCTATCTTGTATGTTTTTTGAGTTTGACATTTTGGTTTTTAAAATGACAACTGTTGTTCTCAAATGATTTTGTTAGAAAGAATAAAGACTGCATTTGTCGAGCGCAATTCAGCACTAGTTTTGGTTTTTCGAAATTTAATTATTTTTGGGTCTTGTATGTTTTTTGAGTTTGACATTTTGGGTTTTAATATGACAACTTTTGGTCTTACAGAATTTTGTTAAAGCAGAAAAAGATTACTTTTGTCGAGCACAATTCAGCACAAGTTTTGTTTTTTCGAAATTTCATTATTTTTAGGTCATGTATGTTTTTTGAGTTTCACATTTCGGTTTTTAATATGGCAAATGTTGGTCTTAGAGAATTTTGTTGAAGGAAAAAAAGACTAATTTTGTCGAGCACAATTCAGCACACGTTTTTTAGAATTTTTCTTTCCTGCACAAAATTGTATATACTTCAAGCCGCCTAGCACGACCTTTCTTTTTGCGCTAGTAGGAAGTTGCGGACCTAGCAAAAAAATGTTTTTAAAAAATAAGTTTGCGGATTTAACTAACGGGACATCCAAAATGCACTAAACAAATTTAAGAACATCCCAAAATTTCACAGAATTATTGAAATTGAAAAAAGGTCCAATGAAATTCTACAAAATTCTACAAAATATAAGAATATCCCACATGGAGAAAATGCATAGTTCAAACAGAAAAATGCTGAAAAATCAAATGAACGAAACTAAAATATATTAAAAAAAAGTAATTTTGGTTTTTGAAATAGCCAACTCTATCTCAGATTAATAAATTTTCATAATATCTTTAAATTAACTATGTGATTTCGTGACTTTCAAATGTCAGACAAAATTGAAACGTCACGCCAGATTTTTTCGATAGTAAGAATATACGGAGAAAATATATAAGTACGGATGCTATTTGAATGAATTAGAAAATTTCGCATCCAAGTTTTGGAAAGATATACAAATATTAAAGCAAGTTCTGTTAATAATTCCATTTGTTTTTATTCCAATTAGGCCTATTTAAAAATTATACGGTATAAACGTCCCAGTAATCGTGATCTTAGTCCCAGTTAACCTGATGCCAATTTTCTTGCTTTTTATTTAATTTTGATGAATTTAATTTTTATTTGCTATTATAAAATGCTAAAAATAAGTGGGTTTATCATTAAATAATACTCTTAACATTTCACGATTACTGGGACATTTACCTTAATTTTAACGTTAAGTGTAAAATAAATTATAAATTTCAAACCTCTGTAAAAATTATTTACATTTAATTATAGCGCTATATTAGATTATCAACATTTTGCCAAAATCATTGGTCTGTTTTCAACAATATTTGTTCAGCTATACCATTTTTCCGTGCAGAACATTCTAAAGCGATTCAAAATATCGTAAAATATTCTGTTCTAGAACATTCGAGAAAATCACAGAACGCTTTAGAAAATTCCAGACTATTCCCGAATATTCAAAGAACGTACTAAAAAAAGACTCTTAAATACACTCAATTCCAGATTATTCAAAGAGATCGTAGAGGATTCTATTCCAAGCGATTCTAGAGAATTCAGATAACATTTGGCGACAAAAAATGTAAAAAAGAACTCTAAAACATATTCCAAAAATGATATGATATTCAAAAAAAAATGATACAATATTTATCAAAAGCATCTGGACGAAGTGAAAAAGGCAAACCTTGAAAAATATTTCTTCTTTTGCTTTGTAACTTTTGAAGAACTTTTAAACCGTAGTTCTTTGGTCAAGGCCTGTTTAATCTGTCGACGCACGTAACTTTGAATTCATTCTCATGCCAACTCTCTGATAATCGAACAGCGATTGAGGAACGTGAAAATGATTGTTTTGGGAAACGTGCTGTGAAAACAATAACGAAATGATAAACAGGACTCGAGAACCGAGGAGACAGAACGTTTCAGTGACAGGGATTCACGAACACAATGTAATGTAGCGCCACTATTGTCGGTGGAATACCAATCGAATAATAGGCCACGTGACTTCAAGTTTGTGTCTAGAGCTAGAGTATACAACTATTGTCCAACAAACCACTTCGTGGCTCATTGCATTCCAACAATCGCTTCGGCAGTAAATTGCACAATTGACGTAATACGATAATTCATAGAACTCGCTTATCATAAAATAAACTACGCCTTAACCAAAATTATCAGTCTCCATTTTGTATTCTTTTCTATTAATACTTTATTTCATTTACTATTTTTGTCTGAATAATTTTTAACTTTACAAAAGGCACAGCCAAGCAGTTAAGAACTTTTGACTCTGAACATTAAAAATTTAAAAAGTATTTTTAACACAGCGCAACCCCAATCTTTCTTTTATTTGAAAATAGGATGAACATGCAGCAGACAATTGACAAGTACAATCAGACTTGTTAATGTGCTAGTAATATTGCCAATATAGTACTGTAAGCCAGGGCTAACGGAGGCACGCTGAGGAAACTGGGTCACTCATAATTTCATATTTTATCATTTTATTTATCTTTTTCTCAATAAAAATCCGAAAGATTTTTCATTGTTTTTTTTTGTAAAGTAAATGTAAAATTTTTGTTTAGAGACTATTTGGTTCAGTTTCGTTAAGAAGTTTTGATAAAAATAATATTTATATATAGGGTTTTCATTTTCTGTACATAGTTTGGTTAAGCCGATTAAAAAATGCTTGAAACACTTTACTTTAATATTTTTTGACAATTATATCACCTATCATATAGTATATCGTTTTACAAAAATTATCTTAAATTTGATTCAAGATAACATGTTTGGTTTTTGTTCTAGAAGGACTTTTTATAAAGAGTTCCGAATGCAGAAAGTTGGACATGGTCAGAAATTATATGCCGAATATAGGATCGTCCCCTTTCTTTAAATAATCCGTTGAGAAGTTCCTGAATTATTTTCTTATATTTACTCATGAAGTTGCGACGTGAAGCAAAATATTAATTTTATTATGCTTTTACTAAAATTAAGTAGGGGAGACCACCCTGCAGAAGATAATGAACATGCAGTAAATAATCATTAATTAAAAGCACAAATAGAACTAAAATAATTATTTTAATTTATCAACACATATAGTGTCCTAAATATTAATTAAATTATATTATTTTACATACATTACAATTAGACGACATTACAATTACGCCTTAGATGCATCCTGAGGAATAAAGACGGGCATACATTGGATTGCAATATGCAACAAGATACTTACAGCCAAAGTTACTGTTTGCAGTGTTTTTATCCAATTTTGATTTTAAAAAAAGCTTGAGGTTTTTGTGTGATAATATGGGTAAGTGCAACAGTCTCCGGGCGCGTACCAATGGTCAGACGAATATTTATTTTCTCATAACTAAATTTATATAAATAATACATGTAGATGGTAAAAAGAAACTGACATACTTCAGACCAAAAGTAGATTTTGATGTTATCAATCCTTTATTTCTGCCAACGTTTCGAAAACTTTGTCGTTTTCCTCTTCAGGACGTTAAATTTCAAAATTCGTCAAATATTCGTCAATTAATAATAAAAATAATCCTTTGTAATTGACGGTGTTAGAATTCGATGACATGAATATTTAGTGATGATAAACTTCGAAAAATTTGTCAATAACGACATGATAAAAATTATGTCAAAAACATAATATTAGTTAGATTAGAAATGGTGTTAAAGCGATGTTGTTTGTCTGAGTAAAATAAGTT
>CAKNXH010002337.1:423014-443785 GCA_932178445.1 Andricus quercusramuli | reverse complement strand
AACTTATTTTACTCAGACAAACAACATCGCTTTAACACCATTTCTAACATAACTAAATTGTTATAATGTTATATAAGTTCAGTCATACATAAGCGTACAGACTGTTCGGACGTTTGGACTTGGCCTTTTATTTAATTTAGCTAGGCGAAAGAAAATTAATACATAAAAATCGAGAAAGGCACCTTTGAATTTTGTATTAATCCAGTTTCGTTATTTACGATAATTATTCAACAATTATTTTCTAAAATTGGAAGGAACCCACGAAGTGGAGAAGAAGTCTTGAAAAGCGGAAATAAGTGGCTTAATTTGCAGAGGCCGATGGAGTCAGGCAAGTGTGTATAGATACTGAAAAATGGCCTCAGGTCATAATACCGCAGAAACACTTAAACTTAAAAGAAGAGGAGATTAAAAAGAAGAAAAGGGCGAAAAAGAAGACTTCTAATTGTATAAGAAAGAAATTCCGTTTCGCGGAGCGGCAACTTTCTTCTGCTGCGCATTTCCGGTCCCGGTAGCACGAAAATAGCGCGTCTTTTCCAAACGATACGAAACCTTCTTCATTCACAAAGTCGTCTACAGATATGCGTGCGATGAAAGCCAGCAACATGCTTCTGTTTATGTTGTTTTGGCATAAAAAAAGACATTCAATACAGTGCAAGAAAAGCCTCGGCAGGAAAGAGCAATCCTTTTGTCACGCACGATGAATGACGCGTGTTGAAATTCGAAACTCTTTATAGTTGCATTAGTAGAAATGTATGTATCCTAAAAATTTGATTAGTTAAACTGATAATGTGCCATTAAAGTGAATGTGCGTAAGAATTTTAAAATAGACCTCGATGCATTCAATTTTTTTTTTCCAAAGTAGGGTAAAAAAAAAGTCTTTTGTTCGATTTTCAAATGTCCAATCTATATTGGCCAATTCGTGCAGATTGAAAGACATCAACATTTAATAATTTCGAATTAGCAGTTTCCGAAATTACAAAACGTGTAATCTAAACGTTTAAGATTGAACAATTTAATGTTTTTAAAATTCATTGATTTTAGAGTTCAAACATTTATCAAGAATTAAAAAATTGAATGCCACTAAAGTTCAAAAGCGAAAAAAATTATACTCATTCGTTTAAATCAGGAACATTTTGATATATAATGTAACCAAATTTAACATTTTTAATTTGAAACCATTCGATATAGAGAACTTTATAATTTCAGATTCCAAAATTTCAATTGGTTAATTTTTTTACAGAATAATTTGGCGCACCTCAACTTGAGCCTATTTTGATCCAAAAATAGAGTTTAGTTCACTTTCAAGTTTCCAATTATTTTGAAAGGGCCTAAGTAGAATAATATAAGCATTTAATGATGAATTTAAGATAAAAATCGGAATAATTTAGATGATTTAAATTTTGTAAATATAACGATCGACCATTTCTAATGTCGAATTTACATTTTGAAAATGATTAGAAAGTAAGTATAATCTTACTAATTCAATTATAATGATATGGAAGATTTAGAAATAAAATTTCTAATGGACGGAAACTTGCCCGAAGAAATCTTTTTATCACCGAAGCCAATATATTGATTCACCGTGAAATCCGGGTTTTCTACGCAAGGAATGTGAAATTCTTCAGCGCCCAGTGATTTTTGGCCCGTAAAGAATTCAATCCGTTTTTCACGCGACCTTTATCTCACGCTCTAATTACATTGCATAGAGGGGCGATCAATCTGTATCCAAATCAAGTGAGTCATCGCGTCAACATGGCATTATCAGGAGAATGTTCTCCACATTTAGATGAAGCTACTGTTGCTCGTTAGTGTTATATCTGCTGTGCTGCTCGAAACACGAGAGTCTTTTGCGATAATTATCTATGGGTGCAATAGCTGCACTGGGAAACGCCGCAGAATTTGATTACCGTTCTTCACAATTATCTGAAATATCGTTAATTAACCAGAGGTGCTCTGCAGCCTCCTGAAAAAATGAAGCCGCCGGAAACTGATCAGCATTCGCCGGAGGACACCGGAAATGCAGACGCGTAACCGTTCTCTGTTTCCGAATGCTTTGTTGATGCGTGAATTACCATTCACGATTGTTGACTGCCTTTTATTGAGAGCAATTTGCCAAAAAAAGCCTCAAATATTTAGTTCAGATTAGAAAATGTATACTCCTTTTTTATGTAGGTTCTGTTTTTGCTATTTTTGTTAAGGAAACTCGCACATGATTTCTGAGCAGTCATTTATTTACAATTACCACCTTCCACGAAGAATGGATTAAATAAAGAGAATCTGGAACATGCGAGGAAAAAATCAGGCCAAACGCAAGATGCTTAGAAGCTATTACAAAGTAAAAGGTAGTATGTAATACAAGATAAGAGCATACATTTTATCTTTGGAATTAATTTAAAGGAAAACGATTTCACATTGTAATAATTTGTGCACTCAAGACATACATAGAAATCTTTAGTTTAATAACTGACCATTCACTTAACAATTTCATTATTCACAACAAAGATAAATATATACTTTATGCACGGAGAAAAATATAGATATTGAAAATATTAACAATTTTGACATTCAACCATGATATATAGATATTACGGCATAATATCTAATATCTTTTGTTCAATGTACAATATATTAAAGGGCAATATTTGTTTAGATTGAAAGTATAAAATCTGTGGTATTAACTGACAATATCTACATGGAAAAATATATGTATAAGCTAAACCAACAATATTTATCATTAGTCTGGCCACTAATATCGTTGGGAATGAACCAATGGTATTGGAACAATCTTCAAAATAGGGATTTGCAGCATATGTGCAGTCAAAATGAATTATATAATTCATTTTGACTATTAAGATTAATGAAACAGATTTTTTTTATTATTAAACCAAAGATCCTATATAGCAGAAATGAAAATGTTCCAAGTCTGAATATAGCGCTAATTAAATAGAAATAATTTTGACAGAAGTTTGAAACTTTTAATTAATTTTACAGCTTACGTTAAAATTGAAAAGATTAAAAAGGTTTAGTTGAAATAAAAATTAGTGAAATTAATAACAGCTAATTGCAATCTTCCATATGATATCCAAAAGATCCAATTTCGAGAATAACAAAAATGAAAAATTTATGAGCGCAACTTAATGATCATAGCAACAGACATCGTGTTGTTTTTTAAAGATCTCACCGAAGGCGTTAGGCCTAGGGCCAATAGGGCCTCCGGCAAAAGTTTTCTCAAAAGAATTATCTCATCAAACGCAAAGATCTCAAACCTTAATCCGGATAAGATCTAAAATTTGTACATATATTTTACGACGGACAAACAGATGAAAATACGAAATGGATTCACAAAAGTGAAAGTATGAAAGTCTCAATATGACTAAATTCAATGTTTACGTAACTGTCAAGTAATTTTGTTACTGAATCTGGATCATTTTAATCAAACGAGTGTCACTCTGCTGTGAATAACTTTGATTCATCTTCAAGGATTTTTTGAGATATTTTCCAAAACTAGGACTAGAACTTATACCATTTATCCGTATTTGTTACTAAACAAAAAAAATCACTTGACGTTTTTATATTGTGTGACATTTGAAACTCACGATGTCTGTTTGAGTGAATAGTAACTGCTGTATAATTTGTCTAAATTGAAACCCTTGCATATTTGAACGACTGAGAGAAAGTGCCCAAAATCTTGCAACCTTTTAACTTGGTGTTTCATTAAGCAGGGTAAAATGAGAATCGGTATATTATGTTGAGACTATAATCCTCCCTCAATAAACCCTTGACACGGTCAGTTTTAACATCTTGAACTTTCCATCACTCGGCCTGCTTGATGAATCATCTCAGGACAAATTCCGAGGTAGCCATTTTTCCAAATTTTGAAATGTACATAGATTTTATTTCTGGCAACACCGGAATCTTGCCTGCTCCTCAGCGGAGGTCATTCTTGAGCTACCCTCGAACGAATTATTATCTAGCTTGCACTGTACGTCGGATCTTATATATTATTTAACCACTCATTCTGTAATATCTTTCTGTACCGGAATATTTTCATTGTTTGAATAAACCAATTAATCAAATGAACTTTTTCTTTAATATTAGCATGGTTACGCGTGCAATCATTGGTCCTTCGAGCAGGATGAATTTTGAATCAGTGAACAAATTTGTACTTTGAATTGAACTTTGATTATTGTGCACTTTCATGTAACCTGGAACTCGGTTAATTAACTTCAGTGATTGTGTTCGTAATCATTTGGACTCTATAATCACCGGGCACTTGTGATTATTTCGGACTTTTGTGAATTTGTGTTATTTTACTTGGACTTGGACTTGATGAGCTTGCCGTCGGGCAGCTCTTGTGATTTTATGTGATTGTGTCAATCATTCTAGTGAGTGGTAAGTGAAAATTAGTGGGACTTGGACTTCAAATCTTTACATTGAACTTTCGTATTTCTTCGATCATATCGAGTGAATTACTCTTGAATTTAAAATTCAAATTTAAATTGTGAATTACACTTACATTCACACTTTATTTGAATTTGACTTTGAACTTTGCTTCTGAACTTGGTATTGAACTTTGTGTTTTGTGAACTGTGGATGATTGCACTACCCAGTCAATCAATTGCAACTGTAAGTGTGAACTTTGAACTCATATGTGGGATTATAAGGATAGATTTCTCATCTAGGACCTGTTTCGCAGACTTGCTGAGCACTACGTCACTACAAGAACTAACGCCGAGGATCCAATTTCAATTCTTCCTTTCCCTAATCTCTCCTGTACATTTATTACTGAAAAATGAATCCTAAGCCACTATCAGACTTGAAAACTGAACGTAGTACGGTACTCTCTAAGGTGAGTCGCTTCAAAACTTTCTGGGATAATTTCGATCAAAGCAACTCGGACTTAGGTGTGCTTTGTTTTAAATTAGAGAAATTAGAACCCCTCTACGATGAATTTGATCGTGTACAGATTTTAACTGAATTACATCCAGATACCAACACTGAGGAACTACGACAGCTAGAAGAAGAAAAACGCGAATCTTTCGAAAATAGGTTTTGCAAATTAATTGCGTCTGCTAGAGCTCACATTTATTTATACCATTAAGCCATTTCCCTTTCGGCGAGCCTCTAGGGGTAGGCGTGACACTACCCGATTCTGGTAGTGTTTCTAGGTGGATAGTTTCTTGTAGTAAATAACTACAAGTGTGGGCTCACCACACCCACGACCGCCAACAGCAACGCAGTAGTATTATTCCCGAACGGTCACCCATCCAAGTACTAACCGCGCCCAACACTGCTTAACTTCAGTGATCTAACGGGAACTGGTGTTTCCAGCGTGGTATGGCCGTTGGTACATTAATGAAAAAAATCACCCCGCTATTGAAAGAACCGCTTCTTCTTCGACTTCAATCAGAATTGCAGGTTCTCCCCTTACAATAAAAAGCGATTCTGGTTATCGCTTACCAAAAATGCCATTACCGACCTTTGATGGCACGTTCGACAACTGGATTAAATTTCGTGATTCCTTCGAAGCAATTGTTAACGGCAGAGATATTGCAAAGATTGATAAATTTCACTATCTAAATCAGGCCCTTCAAGGGGATGCAGCTCGCGTAATTCAGTCTTTAGGCATTTCGGATACAAATTATGACATCGTGTGAAAATGACTAAAGGACAGATACGAGGACTCTGACGCGCTTATTCACCATCATATAAAAGCACTGTGTGAATTTGAAGTAATTTCAAAGGAATCTTTTATTGAATTGTGACAGTTAATTGATGATATAAATAACAATTTGCGCGCGTTGAAAGCACTCAATGAACCCACCGACTCATGGGATACGCTTCTATTACATCTCATCAGTAAAAAATTAGATGCCTACACTAAACGTGAATGGGAAAAAAAGCAAGCGACTTTTAGTGAAAGAACAAAATTGACGGATTTTTTAACCTTCTTAGAGAATCACTGTAAATTCCTGCAACGGTCTCACATCGAAAAACAAACAACTCCCGCGAACTCTCAGGGTAAATCGACTGCAGCCAATCACAACAAAAAACTAAGTGGCCAAATTTCTTCGCATGTGGCTACAGAACATTTTGCAAGTGTTTTATGTACAAAACCTCACGCACTTCATGACTATACAGAATTCAAGAAAATTTCTGTAAGCGAAAGATCGAGCGTAGTTAAAAAATTTCACCTGTGTTTTAACTGTCTTTTCTCCGGACATAGAAATAAAAATTGTCAATCAGGTTCATGTAGGAAATGTTAAAAAAAAGCATCACACATTAGTTCACATTGAATATAAAACTCCGTATGAGAAATCCCAACAAAATCAACAGTCGCCACGTGAGCATGCCCACTCCTCTCAGACTTCACTTCTTGTAGGATCAGCGCGAAACCACGATGACGACTAGGACCCGTACGTGATATTATCTACCGCAATTGTTTATATTCAAGATCGAAAAGGAAAGTTACACGAATGTAGAGCATTATTAGATACGGGATCGCAACCTGACTTGATAACTCAAGATTTGTGCCGTAAACTCGACCTTTCAACTTCCACGGTTGACATGACAGTTTCAGCAGTCGAGCCGATCGGACTTAAATTACATAAAAAAACACGTGCTGTCATAAAATCTAAACTCGGTAGACATCAAACCTCTTTGCGATGTTTAGTCACTAATCGCATTACTAACTACGTACCAATTGCACCACGAGACTTGGATGGAATCGTCATTCCGTCAGATATTAAATTAGCCGATCCCACAATTAAAAATCCTCACACTGACCTTCTTATCGGGGCTGGATTATTCTGGGATTTATTATGCATTGGGCAGATTAGGCTTCATCCAGATGGTCCGTTACTGCAAAAGACTCTATTAGGATAGATTCTGGCGGGTAAACTGTCACCTTTGAACTTTTCCAATGACACCAGAACTACGTGTCATCTCCTTACTAACCAGCAATTGCACAATCAAGTTGAGACATTCTGGGAAGTAGAACAGGTTGTCGACAGTAAAGGCAAAGGAACTCTCGACGCGGAAACCCCTTGTGAGCAGCACTTGGCAGCGACAACTAAGCGCGCACCTGATGGGCGATTTATAGTTAATGTTCATTATTCTGACAGGGTTAATGAATTAGGAGAATCGTTCGAAATTGCAGAAAAGCGACTGAACTGTGTGGAGCGAAAACTGCTGAAGGATCCGCAACTTAAGGACAGGAACGTTAATTTTATGAGTGAATACGAAACTTCGGGCGATATGACAGAGGTTCCTCCAGAAAAAATTCAATCTGATGCTCCAACGTATTACATCCCGCATCACGCTGTCATGAAGCCTGACAGTACGACTACGAAGGTTCGCGTAGTTTTCGATGGTTCGTCAAAAACGACGTCAGGATTGTCACTGAACGATGTACAGCACGTTGGACCCACGGTTCAAGATGACCTACTTTCAATTGTCTTGCAATTTCGAAAACATAGGTTCGTACTTTCAGCGGACATTGCCAAAATGTACCGACGGACCTACGTCGACGAAGAGCAACGAAAATTGCAGCGAATTCTTTGGAGAACGGACAGCTGTCAACCTATTAAAGTTTTCGAATTGAACACTTTAACCTGCGGAACCGCATCTGCACCCTACTTGGCCACCCGTTGTTTGCGGCAACTTGGAGGGGAGACGAAAGAAGAACATCCAAGTGCGAGTATGGCTATCATAAATGACTTTTACGTGTACGATCTTCTAACAGGTGCAGACTCCCTTGAAGAGGCGCGAACACTCAAGGATGAACTTACATCAATTTTTGATTCAGCCGGTCTATCACTTCGGAAATGGGCGTCGAATGATGAACGAGTGTTTTTGACAGCTGACCACTCAACTGAAGATCGCCTGATTCAGGGAGATAAGGATCCTAAAACGTTGGGACTACTTTGGAAATCGAATATCTACGAACTTGAATATTCCGTGAAAATTCCAGAGAAGCTAAAAGTGACAACACGAACTATTTTGTTACTTGTGTTTCAAATTTTTGATCCTCTCGGTCTTGTTGGTCCTGCCACTGTACGAGCAAAGATTCTCCTTCAAGGACTTTGGGAACTAAAACTGGACTGGAACGAATCTTTGCCTCAAAGAATGCACGCTGAATGGGTAGAATTTCGAGATAAACTGTACAGCCTCAATAACGTAAGTGTTCCAAGACTAATTTTATGTGGAAATCCAGTCACAATAGAAATGCAAGGGTTTTGCGACGCTTCTGAAAAGGCATACTACGGAGCATCGATCTACATACGCTCGATAAACGATCAAGGAAATATCGCCGTGAATCTATTGTGCGCAAAAACTAGAGTGGCCCCATTAAAAAGGATCTCATTGCCACGATTAGAACTCTGCGGGGCTCTTTTACTTTCAGAACTCTCGCATAAAGTGATTACTTCGCTAAATATGACATTTGATCGAATATTTTTGTGGTGTGATTCCACGATTACACTCACATGGATTAAGGGACCTTCTTGCAAATGGGAAATTTACGTAGCCAACAGCACGAAAAAATAAAAGAACTGACAAAGGATGGAATCTGGAACCACGTCTCATCTTCTGACGATCCTGCGGATATTATTTCAAGAGGAATCGACCTATCTGAACTACCGACATCAGATATCTGGTGGCACGGGCCAACTTGGTTATCACAGGACTCTGATAATTGGCCCATTTCAAAAGCACTTCAAATCAAGCTACTCTCACAAACCAAGATTCAACCATCTTCGAACGTTTTTCTTCCTTTGTAAAATTAATCAGGATACTCTCATATTGTTTTCGATTCCGTAATAATTTAGCTTGGCCGACTACCGATCTCAAGATAGGATTCCTCACACCCTAAGAATTAAAATATACGAAACTTCGACGGATCGAAGTGGCACAGGCAGAATCTTTTCGCACTGAGATTCATTATATCCAACAAAAAAGGGAACTTGCAAGCTCTAGCAAGCTTAAATTGCACAAACCATTTCTTGATGAATTGGGCCTGCTCAGAGTGGGCGGAAGATTAAACAACGCATCGCTTCCTTTCGATCAAAGGCATCCCATTATATTACCTTCGGATCACTTGTTAACGAAATTAATGATTAAGAACGAACATAACCGATTGATGCACGCTGGATCTCAGACCGTGGTAGCATCTTTGGAGAACAATACTGGCCATTTTCATGTAAAAACATTGTCAAAGCTGTACTTCGAATTGCGTGCAATGTTTTAGAGTCAAACCAGTAGGCACAGAATACGTTATGGGAAATTTACCTGCGGCACAAGTCACACCAGCTCGTCCCTTTAGACCTTGAAGTCGAACAACTACTAAGGCGTATTTATGTATATTTGTATGCTTTGTGTCATTTAGAGCTAGCGATAGACTTAAGGACCTACGGATTCCTGAGTTGCCTTCAACGATTTATATCTTGGCGAGGTCGTCCTCAAAATATATGCTCGGATAACGGAACAAATTTTGTCGGCGCTCGGAACGAGCTTAGCGAACTTGCGAAATTGTTAATTGATTCTAAACGCCAAGAAAATATAACAAATTTCTCATCTCGAGAGGGACTAATTGGCATTTTATTCCTTCCCATGCCCCACACTTTGGCGGGTTATGGGAAAGCGCTGTTAAATCTGTAAAATACCATTTGAAGCGAGTCATCGGCGAGACTCAACTAACAATCTCCGAATTATACACAGTACGGACTCAAGTTGAAGCTTGCCTGAATTCTCGTCCTCTGTCAGCCTTATCCGACGATCCCAATGACCTTGAACCTCTAACTCCTGGACACTTCCTTATTGGAGACTCATTGGTTGCTTTACCGCAACCAGACTTATCTCACATCAAGGTTACACGACTGGACCGATACCAACATTTACAGCAAATGGTCCAGCACTTTTGGCAACGCTGGCAGAAGGAGTATTTGCACAACCTCCAGCAGAGGTCTAAATGGTCCCGAACAAGTCTTAATCCTATTAAATTAGGAGCCATGGTTCTTTTAAAGGAGGATCACCTTCTCCTCTCAGGTGGCAGCTTGGACGTGTCACTGAATTACACCCTGGGAAGGACAACGTGATACGAGTCGCCACTGTTAGAATCGGTTGTTCTAGTTTGCGGCGACCAGTCTCAAAACGATATGTTTTGCCCAGCGACGATCCCGTGATCAGTGACTGACATCTGATTCAAATTTATGTGCACTTGTAAAAAATTTGGATTTGCATTTTATTTTCGATTTTATTATATGAACTATCTATATGTACTGCTTATTATTTATAGGTGAATTTATTATGATGGCATTTACTTCTCTGTTTAGAAAGGAGACCTTTCAAAGAGGGCGGAATGTTTGAGTGAATAGTAACTGCTGTATAATTTGTCTAAATTGAAACCCTTGAATGTTTGAACGACTGAAGGAAAGTGCCCAAAATCGTGCAACCTTTAAACTTGGTGTTTCATTAAGCAGGGCAAAACGAGAATCGGCACGTTTTCTTGAGACTATAATCCTCCCTCAATAAACCCTTAGGGCCCATGCATACTCGAACGCAAAAGCAAACGCGTGGCTGCGTTCCAGTGTGATAACATGAGATGAAGCTATGCTCCATCCTATTTTATAGAAATAGAAAATGGGGTGTTGGAAGGCGGTTGTGAAATATGGTCAGGAGTAGATAGCGAATCACATCGTAGTCAAGGGGTCGGTTTAATTATGAATGAAAAAGCAAGACAGCATCTCATAGAGCATAATTTTGTATCACCCAGATTGCTATGGGCTAGAATGAAGGTAGGAATCAGAAGATTATTTATCATAGCGTGCTACGCACCAGTTGATAGCGATTCGAGGGAAGTTAAGGACGCCTTCTGGGACACTTTAAATGATACAATAAGTACTTGCGACCAAGGTGAAAGAATAATTTTGTTAGGAGATATGAACGGATGGGTCGGCGTCCAACGTCAGGATACAGATACAGGAGGGGTACTAGGTAATTTTGGGGATCCAACAAGAAAAAATTATAGCGGGGAAAAATTAGTTAGCTTATGCTTAGAGAAGGACCTATTTATTACAAATACCTGGTTTCGACATAAAATGATCCATACTTACACCTGGTGTAAAGGAAATAACCGCAGTATAATTGACTTCGTTATTGCAGATGAAAGACTAAGAGAACTAGTTACAGATACAAGAGTCATGAGGGGGGCCGAATGCAATACTGATCATTACCTTTTAGTTTCCAGGATGAACTTAGGGCGGGGGTGGAGAAGAAAGAGAACCAAACAAACGAAACAAACGCGAATCAAGGTCGAAAATTTACAGCAACCGGAATTACGAATAGATTTTCAGAATAAGATAAACGAACGCATAGATAAGGCAATTTGGGAGTCGCTTGAAAGGAACAAAGATGTAGAAGGTGCGTGGGCTTTATTGCGGGATACCATTGTTGAAACTGCGATTGAAGTGTGTGGTATGGCGAGGGTAGGAAAAAAGTCTGGCGATGCGTGGTGGAACGATGAAATTGCGGCAGCCCAACAAGAAAAGAAAGAAGCGTACAAAAGAACGTTGAACATGACAGGTCTTAGCGATGAGGAGAGAAATAGACTCAAAAATGATTACAGACACAAAAAGAGGAAAATTAAACGTCTAGTCAAAGAGAGTAAAGAGAAAACCAGAACAGAAGAAGAGAACAAAATAAAAAACTGCTTTGAAGGAATTATGAAACTATTATTTAAAGAGATGAAGGGAAGTAAAAGTACAGAGTTTTTTAGCATGAGAAACAGCAAAGGTGAAATGCTATATGATATAGACGGGATAGTAGACGCTTTAAAAGATTCTTTTAAAGAACTATTAGGAGGTGAAGATATAGGGCAACAAAACTACGACATTGAACATAATGCATTAGAAAACCCAATTGAAAAAGTCAGTGTCACTGAGGTCAGAGATATAATTAAGAACTTGAAAAACGGTAAGGCTGCTGGTTTAGACAGTATTAGCGCTGAAATGCTTAAATACGGTGGCGAGTACATACCTCACAGGTTGTGCGAATTGATAAATTTATGTTTCGAGACAGGAGAAGTCCCAGACGATTGGAGAAAGGCGATTATTGTACCAATATATAAAAAGGGAGATAAAAGCAACTGCAGTAATTACAGAGGTATCAGCCTACTAAGTACCGTAAGTAAAATATACTCAAAAATACTTATTCGTAGGGTAATGGAAATTACAGAAGAGAAGATATGGGAAGTCCAAAGTGGATTTATGCCAGGAAGATCATATCCAGATCAGATATTTAGCCTAAGACAGATCACAGAAAAAAGCTTGAGAGTAGGAAAGAAAGTTTTCTGTGCATTTATTGACCTAGAAAAAGCTTTCGACACGGTAAATAGAAGTAAACTTTGGGAAGTCCTTAAAGAGTATGGAGTGAATGGAGGGCTCCTATAAGCAATAAAAACAATATATACGGGTAGTAAAGCAAGTGTAAGGGTAAATGGGAAACTGAGTGACTGGTTCGATATTATGCAAGGCGTGAAACAAGGATGCGTTATGTCCTCGTGGCTATTTATCATATTCATGGATAAGTGTCTAAGAACTGCCCTCTTCGACGAAAAAGGTATAGATCTCGAAACCGTCAAAGTACGTGGGTTGGCTTTCGCAGATGACAAGATTGTTATGGCAGAATCAGTCGAAGACTTGCAAAGAATGTTGAATAAACTTAACACAAGCATGAAGAACATGGACCTCAAAATTAACGTGAATAAAACGAAAGTCATGGTTTTTGAGGGAAAAAGTGAGAAAACAATATGCAACATTGTCCTAAATGATGTGAGATTAGAAAAAGTTGACAAGTACGTATATCTAGGTAGTCTATTCACTAGCGATGGAAAAATAGATGGGGAATTAGATAGGCGCATAAATAAGGGTAAGCAGGTTATCGGTAGAGCAGGATCCATCCTCACGAATAAAAACATATCAAAAAAAGCTAAAATGGCCATACATAATTCCATATTCGTACCAACTGTACTATACGGTAGCGAGGCATGGACCTGTCAAGAAAAGGACAGGAGTAAAATCAACGCGATCGGCATGAAACCTCTGCGCATAATATGCGGAAAAACACTGATGGACAAAGTCCGAAACGAGATAATCCTCAAAGAATGTGGTACAGGAGACACGCTAGTTGACATATGGGAAAGAAATCAGTTAAGATGGTTCGGACATCTTGAAAGAATGAAAAATGAACGACTGACGAAGCAAGTATATAAAGGTAAAGTAAATGGCAGAATGCCCAGAGGTAGACCGCCGAAAGAATGGTTAGAATCTGTAAATGAGACATTGATCCGAAGAGACATAAGAAGTCATAGGAACAGAAGAGCTTGCATGAAGAAATGCATGGACGTAAATGAAGCTAGAGTAGTATGCCAGGACAGAAATATGTGGCGACAAATAGTTTATAAGCAGAGTGACAATAGAGTGAATGATGCCGGAAACAAAGACCTTGGATACTAATGGGCCCAAGTGGGGAACCATACATAACAATTCTGTGAGGCTCCTCACTTGGGGTGATCGCTAGAGAGATTGATCAACAACCTGGGTCGGAGCAGTGTTGCGGAGTGAACGTGTTATTTGAATAAATAACACGAAAACTCCAGATCAATCTAAAATATCTATACCATAACACATATACCTATATACCTATCTACCCTATACCATATAACGACCTACCTCACACCTATATACCTATCCCACTACTTTCCAACCGAGCAAGTCACGCCTACCCCGAAAGGGAAATGGCTTAATGGTATAATAATAATAATAATAATAATAAATGTTAGCGCATGGAACGCAGCTACGCGTTTGCTTTTGCGTTCGAGTATAACTGGGGCCTTAACGCGGTCAGTTTTAACATCTCGAACTTTCTATCACTC
The DNA here is from genome assembly GCA_932178445.1 of Andricus quercusramuli. Taxonomy (NCBI): domain Eukaryota; kingdom Metazoa; phylum Arthropoda; class Insecta; order Hymenoptera; family Cynipidae; genus Andricus; species Andricus quercusramuli. Next base: position 429,855 of record CAKNXH010002337.1, on the reverse strand, counting down.
GGCCTGCTCGATGAACCATCTCAGGACAAATTCCGAGGTTGCCATTTTTCGAAATTTTGACATGTACATAAATTTTATTTCTGACAAAACCGGAATCTAGCCTGCTCCCTTGCCTGCTCCTCAGCAGAGGTCAGTCTTGAACTACCCTCGAACGAATTATTATCTAGCTTGCACTGTACGTCAGATCGTATATTTTATTTAACCACTCATTCTGTAATATCTTTCTGTACCGGAATATTTTCATTGTTTGAATAAAAAAAATTAATCAAATGAACTTTTTCTTTAATATGAGCATGGTTATTCGTGCAAACAATTTCACATATAACTAATTCAAATATATAAAAATCCATGAATCGGGGATACAGTTTGCTGTTTGAAAATCAAAAATTATTTTTTTCAGATATATTTTAGTTTTGTTGGTTTGATTTTTCAGGACTTTTCTGTTTTAACTATAAATTTTTTCCGTGAAAGATATTTAAAAGCCCATATCTCGAGCATTAGTCATGTTTGTTGTAGTTTTTCGGATATACATATATTCCGTGGCGTCCGCTCTTCACAAACATTGAATAATATTATCAAAAAAGCGAATGCTTAAAGATCGGAAATAATAAAAAGCGGTCTATGATTAAAAATCTTTTCGGATTTCATAGAAATTGCACTGCTTTAGGGGTCGTCCATAAATACGTTACTAATTTGGGGGGCAAGGAGGTTGTGCCAAAAACTACGGTTTGTTTACAGTGAAGAAGTAGGGGGATGTGAGTGGAAGTAACGTTAAGAACTTAGATAACGTTTAGTAAGTTTACTGATACTAAATTTGAAAAAAGTTTGCGAATTTGGCTATGGATGGCCCTATAAGAGCACAGTTCAATAATAACTTATTAAGGTAAAGGTACCTATCATGCCACAAATTTTGAGGGGGTTTTGAAATTTTCATTAATTTTTGAACGATAGTAGAATACATTTTCAAAATGTTTATATCAATGAATGCGCTGATCTTTTCTGAATGCGAAATGCCTTTTAAAAGTTTAATTTAGTATAAGCAAGTTTATTATATTTATGAAAAAGCGGAACAACCTTGATGTACCTATTATGAAACAACTTTTGGACTCTTGTACCGGTGTTCCATAATGCATGTCCCTATTATGGACCAGCAAAGAAATGTGCTTTTTTCTATTAATATGATATATTTTATATTATTTTCTATATTAAATTGAACTGAATAGTACAATGAACTTTTATTTCAATCCTTCATAGAGATACATGAATTGAATACAAGTTTTCGTTAAAATTGACAAACCTAACCTATAAAGCGTAGTTTTCGTGAACGAATGGAAAATTGTATTTTATTTTTGCTGAATAATTTTTGTTATAGAGAATGACTTTTTATTTAGGTGAATGAAAAAGAAGAAGAAACCATAAGGGATGAAGTCAAAACTTAAGAAACTTGGTCAAATAAAAAGTGTAAATGAAATATTAGGCTAAGTATCCTTTTCGTTTTTTTTTCTTTTACTGTACTTAATAACGTTAACTTAATAACTTAATAACGTTGAAAGTGTAACTCTTTTGTTAAAAATTATATTCTTTTCATTGAAGATTCACCATTTTAATTGAAAATTCATCTCTGATTGAAAATTTAACGACCTAGCTGGAAATCAATTTTTCTAACTGAAAATTTAACTATTTTGTTGAAAATTCGTTTTTTTGTTACAAAATAGTTTTCTTTAAACAGAAAATTGAACTATTTGAGTGATAATTTACTTTTTTTAGTTAAAAAATGACATATTCGGTGTAAATTTGTTGTACCTTTTTGGTATAAAATTCAACTATTTCAGTTGAAGATTCATCATTTCAGTGGAAAATTCATCACATTGGTTGAAAATTGAACTTGTTTGATTGAACAGCCGTTTTTTTGTTGTTAACAATTAATTTTTTCAACTTAACGTTTAACTATTTTATTTTTTAATTAATTTTCTGATGTTAAATTTTGTCGATTACTGGTCAAATAATTTTCTGGAGAGGCGACGCAGATAATTTCTCATTTCTCCTATATCACAGGTTACGCTAATCTGCGTCTCATTGACCTGTGAATTTCAAGTGATTCATTCTGATCTGAAAAAATTTCACCTAATCTAAATAGTTTTAATGGAAGATGTTATTTTGTCAAGCAGGGTAATTATTTAATTTTTTGATGTTAAATTTTGTCGATTACTGGTAAAATAATTTTCTGGAGAAATGAGAAAAAATCTACCTCAGCCCGGATTTGAACCAGGAACGCCACTATTCATGAGTGGAGCGTTAAACAATTACGCCACCGAGGCGACGCAGATAATTTCTCATTTCTCCTATATCACAGGCGACGCGAATCTGTTTTTTGTTGAAAATTCTTCTTTATTTTTTTTCTTGTTGAATTTAACCATTGGTTAAAAAATTATAATTTTCAGTTGCAAATTCAACCAATTCAGTTAAATATTCACCATTTTAAATGAAAATTTATCTGTTTGGCATAATATTCAATTATTCCAGTTGAAGATTCATCATTTCATTTGAAAATTGATCACTTTGGTTGAAAATTCAATTATTTTGTTGAAAATCCGTTCTATTTTGGTTCAAAATTAATTTGTTTGACTTGAAGTTTGTGTTATATAATAATAACATAAAGTAAGCTATATTAATATCATAAAAAACACATTTGCTCGCAAACGTACCTCTGTTGAATAAATAGGAGCAAGCGTTGAAAACGTGTCTGTCGATATGGAACACCCATGTTTCTCTGTTCCATAAATACGGACCGTGTTAAGAAAAGTGCACGTATTATGAAACAACTAATTAATAAATGATGTTGTATTTAATCCATTACACATCCAATAAGAAAATTCAACTATTGACCGAATCCAATTCAAATCAGTCATTGTTTCCAAGAAAAATCAGAAAATTAGATTTTATGAACAAGAAATTTTCCTGGCCACAGAAGTTATTTATTGGTAATCAAAATATAAGTGTGGGATTTTTGAGAAAATTGACTTTTAATATTTTTAGAAAAACCGCCGCCATTTTGTCAATTTTAGACAGTTTTTAAAATTCCCAGCGGATTTCGAAAGAAGATGATAAACAGCTAGAATCAGAAAGAAAACAATAAATACCTCAGTTAAGCCTAAAGTTATAGGGGTTGAACGAAAAAATTTAGGATTTTATTTTAAACAAAGCACTTTTCAGATTCTGTACTTCAATATCTTGAACATTGTGAGCTCAAAATGTTCTTTTTAATAATATACGATTCTCTGCTTCAATATCTAAATTTCTATACCATAGTTCAATCGCTAAGATATTACGCGGTAATATGTACAATGTACATATTCCGTTTTAGTATCCATTCTGTCTTCATTGGAGGAGCCTAAATACTACCTGACTGCATATTGTTGATATAAAAAAAAAGATTGGTTAAATGAGCAAAATATTGTCTTGATTTTACGAGAAATGTTGTCGATTTAACAAAACGATTTCGCATAATCGATCAAATGCTTTATATTTGTTTAAATCAGTAAAAACTATGAAATTAACGAAATTTGACTAATCATCTTTTTGGATCAAAAAACTATTTGCCCTCATGCATTTTTAGAATATTTAATTTTAAAGAATGTTATGCTGAATTCTTGTTTTATAGAGTGTGAGATTTTCGAATATCATATTACGGGTAAAGTTTATCAAGCAGCAAGGTTAATGGGTGATTCTCACGCTGATAGGAAGCTTGCAGGTGCAAACGAATGGTTCGCTCAGTGGCGTAACTTACAGAACAAACCCCTGGATACCATAATGTTCAAGGATAAGAGGAATTCACAGAATGCAATACTTGAGTACAAATCTTGAAGCCGTTTAAAAATTATTGCCACTATTATGAATGCTGATCACAGCAGAAATGACTTTGCTATAGTAAATAGGAAAAGAAAGGCATTGGCATTCCCATTGAGCGTCCCTTCCTACTCGAGTATTTTTCCTTCTTTATCACCTTCAACTGTGCGCTCTCAACCGAGTGAAGTTCCTAGATTTTATTTTTCATCGGAAATCCTCCATTCTGACAATTATCACTTAACTACTCTTAGAGATGTTACTTCTTCAATGGGGAATATCGTTGGACTGTTATTATAGAAACGATTTTTTTTTAGTTTTAGATGATGATTACTATGTGAAACAATATAATATAAGTTTTTCAAATAAGAAAATTTTTTCTAAGATGAAATGTTGTCTAGAGACAAATAAACTAATATTCTTATGTAACAATGAATGTTTTTTAAATATTTCTTTTAATCATACGAAGATTGAATTTACTTTGTAATTGTATATAGATACTAAATAAAATTCACCTATTGAAAACTTTTCTTTCAATACAATTAAGAATCATACTCAACAGTTTTAAATAAACTATAAACGCAACCCGTGTGGAAAAATTTCAGGGCGCTGGCCAGACCGTCTTGTGTCTGTTCAGAGTTTCAGACGCTGGACAGACGGTCTTATAGCGCCGCTGGCCAGAAGTGTAACGCCTTAACCATGATATGGACTAGATTAGACGGTGCTAACCAGCCACTGATCAGCTCGTCCAGACTCTGGCCGCCTTCACCGGAGTTAATTTGAAGAATGATAAAAAATAAATATTAATTGATTGCGAGTATTTTGATTTTGAATATTAATGGTCCTGGTGTATAGTGAATACATATATTACATTTTTAAACATTATCTTACAAATAAAATTTCTAACGTTACGGGGAATCGACCCTACATCTATACCTGATTCTATCGCCTAGCAGTCGGGAGTCTTAACCATTGCGCTAAACCTAAGAGTTGAAACACGATGAAAAAGCCATCCTCATAAGGTAGATATTTCCAATCGAGACCGTCTGAGAGGGCCAAGACCAACACCCTGTCAGACCGTCTTAACTAGACGGACTAGATTCGGTCTAGCCAGCCGATCTCTCTACTTAATGAGATTGCGAGTATTTTGACTTTGAACAATAATGGTCCTGATGTAGAGTGAATACATATATTACATTTACAAATAATAATACAAATAAAATTTATAACTCTACGGGAGGTATGTTAAGGTGGCACAACACTATTGAGGTATAGAGATTTAACCTATTTCATAATTTAGGGCTCATGTAGGGCTAATTTGGGCCCCTATTCCCAAATTTAGGGCTCTTGTATTTAAAAAAAAAATTGCTAGCTTAACGTTAAGCTAGCCGAACATTGCTGTAAAACGTACTAAAAATGATTTTACAGAAAATTCACCTAATACAATAATTTAGGGCTCATTCAGGGCTCTCAGAATATAATAATTAAAAATTCAGAAAAAAAGTTTAAACAATTTTTGTTTAAACAATCCTACTGAAAATGAATTGAAGATATTTATTTTCTTATCTCACGTTAAGGCTCATTTAGGGGTCCCCGAATATGATATTTGAACATTAAAAAAATTGTTTAAACAATTATTGTTTAAACAAATTTACCCAAAAAATGTAGGTTTTTTTTATCTCCCTTGCCTAATTTCAGGCTTATTTAGGGCTCCTGAAATATCGTCGACCGGAAGTCGTCCGATTTCTCCTTTGCCCCCTTTTTTTTGTTACAGATGGTGTTGTGACAGCTTAACGTTATAAAAAATACGTGAAGAAAATTATAAAAGCGATTCTTTCCAGTCGCATATTTTAGGGCTCACTGAGGAATAATTTGGGCCCGTGGTCCTAAATTTAGGGCTCCAATATTTTGTTTTTTAAATTAGTGTTTTGCGCTAGCTTAACGTTAAGCTAGCCGAAAATTGCTGTAAAACGTACTAAAAATGATTTTACAGAAAATTCACCTTATGCAATAATTTAGGGCTCATTTATGGCTCTAGGAATATAATAATTAAAAATTAAAAACAAAGTTTAAACAATTTTGTTTAAACAATCCTACTGAAAATGAATTGAAGATATTTATTTTCTTATCCCACGTTAAGGCTCATTTAGGGCTCCCCGAATATGATATTTGAACATTAAAAAAAATTGTTTAAACAAATTTACCAAAAAAATGTAGGTTTTTTTTTATTTCCCTTGCATAATTTCAGGCTTATTTAGGGCTCCTGAAATATCGTCGAACAGAAGTCGTCCGATTTTTCCTTTGCCCTTTTTTTTTTGTTATAGATGGTGTTGTGCCAGCTTACGTTATAAAAAATATGTGAAGAAAAATATGAAAGCGATTCTTTCCAGTCGCATATTTTAGGGCTCACTGAGGACTAATTTGGGCCCGTGGTCCTAAATTTAGGGCTCCAATATTTTTTTTTTAAATTAGTGTTTTGCGCTAGCTTAGCGTTAAGCTAGCCGAACATTGCTGTAAAACGTACTAAAAATTATTTTACAGAAAATTCACCTCATACAATAATTTAGGGCTCTGGGAATATAATAATTAAAAATTAAAAAAAAAGTTTAAACAATTTTTTTTAATGTTCAAATATCATATTCGGGGAGCCCTAAATGAGCCTTAAAGAGGGATAAGAAAATAAATATCTTCAGTTCATTCTCAGTAAGATTGTTTAAACAAAAATTGTTTAAACTTTTTTTTTAATTTTCAATTATTATATTCCCAGAGCCCTAAATGAGCCCTAAATTATTGCATAAGGTGAATTTTCTGTAAAATCATTTTTAGTACGTTTTACAGCAATGTTCGGCTAGCTTAACGTTAAGCTAGCACAAACACAATTTTTTTTTTTAAATACAAGAGCCCTAAATTTGGGAATAGGGGCCCAAATTAGCCCTAAATGAACCCTAAATTATGAAAGAGGTTACATCTGGGCGATGCCCAAAGGAGCGCGAACTAC
>CAKNXH010002337.1:401755-418014 GCA_932178445.1 Andricus quercusramuli | reverse complement strand
CCCACTGGAAGGGGAAGGTAACCCAGGTAGTTCGCGCTCCTTTGGGCTGTACCCTTACATCTCTATACCTCAATAGTGTTGTGCCGCCTTAACATACCTCTCTACGGGGTATCGAACCTACATCTATATACCTAAATATATCGCCTAGTAGTCGGGAGTCTTAACCATTACGCTAATCCTGCGAGTCGAAACTCGACGAAAAAGCCATCCTCATAAGCTACAGCTCAAAAAAGTTAAAACACCAAATTTTAAACTCTCTTTTCCTAATTGAATATTTATTATTATGTGACGTTATGCAAATGTAAAATCTGTTGACAGGAATATAAATAATATAATTTTTAAATAAATGATTTATATCGATTACAATTTTTTTTGCGTGTAATATTTCGTTTTTTCGTGTTTTAGACTACTTTACAACTTTCTACAATGACAGGAAATGTGATTTTCTATGAACATTTAAAATTTTTAACGACGGAACTCAGAAATTTGATCGTGAACTTTGACAATTTTTTAATAACAAATTTTTTTAAACTTCTGTGTAAGGTTTGGTTTTTAGGTGTTTCAGACCATTTTACAACGTTAAGATTGACATAAAATGTAATTTTTTTTTAACTTTCAAAATTCTGCATAAAGATGGAACTTAGAATTTTTTCTTTAAAAAAAAATACAGGAAAAAAGTTGTATTCGCGACAGATAAGTGTCAATGACGTCAACAGAAAACGATCCTGCACACCTTGATATACTTTAAAGTTTTCCTAATCATGTCCATCTGCTGAGGATCACACCAGACCGTCACGATAGCACTTAGATATTTTCAATCGAGACCGTCTGAGAGGGCCAAGACCAACACCCTGTCAGACCGTCTCAACTAGACGGTCTAGATTCGGTCTAGCCAGCCGATCTCTCTACTTAAGACAGCCACGAAGTAGACATTTTCAATCGAGTCCGTCTAAGAGGGGCCAAGTCAGACCGTTTCGACGACATTTTGAAAATTTTTCAATCGAGTCCGTCTGAGAGGGCCAAGGCCAACACCTCGTCAGACCGTCTTAAGTAGACGGTCTAGATTCGAACTAGCCAGCCGATCTCTCTACTCAAGACTGCCACGAAATTTTTCTACACGGGAACTAAACACTGGATACAATAAATCATATCTTTGGATCGAATCCATTTTATATCAGATAGCTTCTTTACTTTCGCAATTTCTTAGCGAAGAAATATGTGGGCGCCCGCATGAAAAAGGCCCTTACAACCGGTTCTAGTTTAGGAGATAGTCGCGTTTTTCTAAGTCAAGGTCAAAATTAAATAGTATTTTTGGATATGAATAGGGGATGATACTTGGGCATATCCTGAATTTCCTGGCACAATACTCATGTCTCGGAGGCAACCGGAAGTGGGTATATTTCTTGTTCGAAGAAAAATTATAACACATGCGCTTCTGTCACACACCAAATTCAGATGCGTTTTTATCGAAAAGAAGTTTTTCGAAGTTTGAACTTCAAAAATGCTCCGGCCACTCATTTTTCAATCTGAAGAGTTCGTCTTGGGCTTAAAATGCCGGGAATTTATCCGGCTATATAACTCAATACACTAGATACACTAGATGGTTGCGTCGCCACCCAACACCTTACTTCAACGCCGAGCCGCTGAATCGAATCCGGCGCGTGGCGCGTTGGTGTGTTGGCGCACGAACGTGACCTAAGTTACTAAGTTCTTAATATCTAAATTGAATTGAATTCATCTAGGAACATATTTCAAGGTTCAAAGAATTCAATTTGGAAAACCGAACAGAGGTCAGTTTGAAATAAACTCGGAAATCTGAATAGATTGCAGTTGATAATGTCCAAATTGAACCGAATTGACGTATCCGAACCGAGTGCGCAATCTGGAAAGATAGTTTTAAAAATCCGAACTAGATATAGTTGAAAATCAACTCGAAATCGGAATAGATTACACTCACATTATGTCCAAATTCGAGTGAATTTCAATTCAATGATGCACAAATTGAAACGAATTGAAACTTAGAAAACCGATCTGATACTGATAAAATATCAATTTGAAACAGATGGGCCTTTCATGCAGAGTATTTATAAAGAAGAGTAGCCTTTTTAATAAAAATAGTGGATTTAAAAAAAAACATATTTAAATGAATATCTTATGTTGGAAATTGATTTTTTGTCCCTACTTATTATTTTGATATTTTCCTATCTTCACGTAAAAAAAGTACTAAAATCTCTAACGTCACGCCGCCACCGATTCTAAATATTCAATTCGTCATCCCCTGTCAAAAGGATAATTTGAGAAAAAAATTATCGATGAAATAACGAGTATATTTGAATTTTGACGTCTATTTTAAAAAATACAAATTTTTTCTTTAAAATTCTATATTTTTCGATCAGATTCAGATATTTCAGTTTTATTCAGATCCTGGTGAGTTTAACCGTCCCATGTCGAAATCCGTCATAGAAAAAAGTTCAAAACACAGTGGCAACGATGTTTTCAAAAACATAAAAAGTCGATTTTCACAAAAAAACCCACACTTTTATCTTTTGTTGAATTTGGCCTTCTATAATGTTTTATGTGAGCTTAATCATTTTTGTGGCCCATTTTAGAAAGTTCTACAAAAAATGCCTCTCGCTCTTTTGTGATATCTTATTGCATAGTTTATGATCAAAATTCGAAAATGATATTTTCCGGAATAAAAGTTATCTCGACCACAAAAATCCTTTTTCTCGCTCTTTGCTTTTTTAGAAATATATGCAATTAAAAATGTAATATAATCGAATCAGAAGAAATACCTCCACCTTTCCCTACATAACAGCAACGATACACCCCCCTTTTTAAATTTTACGTAATATGTGAATGCCCCCATAGCTGCAAAGTACATCAAATTTATTTGTATGATAATTTCGCAGAGAAATTCAATGATTGTAAAGTAAAAATGATAAAAAAGAGCACTTTTTCATCTATTTTTCATTCAGAAAAGTTTAAATATCACAAAAGCACACTACAAGTGAATTTTTCTCAAAATCTATATTTTCTTGGGCAACCACAAAATACCAGTTTAAAAATGGAAAGCTCCTATAAACTACCATCAACTGGGGCTAAGCGGTAATTGAGGGGGAAAGCGATGCACACTTGAATTTGCATTTTCGAATGCGTTATTTGCTTCATCTAGGCAAAAATATAGAGGGTTGCAACTAAAAATGGTAAAACTTCAATTTCAAAACCTAAGAGAAGCGATATCGCGTTCTAAATACTGAACTAAGGATACCCTGCTTAGCCCCAATTTACGATAACAAGTCTCCACATTTAAATTATTATAATAATTAAATATAAAAAGTTTCTAATGCTTTTTTGAAGCAAGGTTTTTGCAGATATTTTAACTGAAATGTTCAAGTCGGTTCATTCAAATATTATAGAATTATACAGAGGGACAGTTTAAAATTAAACAATTTTAACTCTGAAGCCTTCCGAATGAGAAAAATATCAATATTATACGATTTCAAATCCTATACATTTAATTGTCCGCGGTTGAAAGTAAAAAATTAAAAATTTGAAATGTTCAAGAATCATAATTAAAATTTAAGTTATTTGAACTTGAACAATTTAGTAATGGGGTGTTAAGCACAATACAAAGTTTTATAAATAAATAAATAATGCATTCGGGTATATGTCTAGAACCTTTCACTTTTATATCTCTCAAAGATATCTAACAATAAATATTTTGAATAAATTGAAGTTGAATTTTTGTTTCGAATTGTGTATCATAGTGTAATAATGTATACTGCAGAAATAGTTTGAGGCAGATTCACATCATTGATTACAAGTAAATTAAGTTTAAATGTTTGATTTCTAATGAAACGCTAATGTCCCGCGATTTTAACATTTCGACCGATATGGTTAAAACAGCGATCACAGCGCGAAAGGAGCTCAAAAAAGGGGAAATAGGGTGATTTTCTCACGAAAAAGTAAAATGCTAAAATTAATCGAATAGTTTGAGCTGAGGGATAACAATTTGTGGTCCGACATCCAAAACAAGTGAAAAAACAAATTTTTATATCGGTTAATATCTTCTGTTCTGTTTTTTAAATTAACAATGATATATTTTTTTTAATTTAACAGAAAATGTTGCCGTATTTGAAATTTTTTGAAAGTGTACAAAAACATGTTTTTGGATTGATTCGAATCTGAAATTTCTTCAGCTTGAACCAAAGAAAAATGTTATTATTTTTTATTGACGGGAAAGATTTCTTTTCGTGGTATTTATAAAGTTCCGAAATCGCAAAAAAATATGAAATCCAGAAAATCCTAAATCACGAAAAAAGTTTTTTTTTCCGAAAAATCAAAATGATAAAATGTTTCTTTGGTTCAAGCTGAATAAATTTCAGATTTGACATATTCAACTTTTTTTTTAAATGTGTGCATATGACTCAATCCAAAAGAACATATTTTTGCACATTAAAAAAAAAAATGTTACTGTACAAGATAATTTATTTTTAAAATTGGTAATTTTTTATTATTGTTCACTAGTAAAAGCTGTAAGTATAACAAATTCGTCATAATTTTTGAACCGATAGGAAATAATTTGAATTTGAAATCGTTAAATTTTACTGACTAAAATTTTTTTTCTCTTTTGTCGCATGCCAACCCCCCGGCCCCCCCCCCCCCCTCAGGTACAAAGATTCGATTTGTTTTAGCATTTTCACTCCGCCCTACTCTTCAGTGCTCTTAAACTCAAATTAAAAATTGCTCAAATTAGAACTTTTGACATTGCAGTTGATCAATTTGGAATATTCCATTTTTTAATTAGGTAGGTATATAAAGTGTTTACCTTCTAATACTTATTTAAAAAGTACTATATATTTTGTAATGTTATTGGTACGTTATTTATTTACGAATAATTGATTTAAGTGCTAATATTGCTTCAATTATTTTTCAATAATGGGTACACTTACTAATTTCAGGGAATTTTACGCGTAATTCGAATATTGTATTTTCAAATATCATATATTTAAAGAGAAAAGGCGAAAAGGGGGAAGTTTTTTAAAGATAGGGGAAAAAGGGGAATTTCAAGAAAAAGGGAGAAACTAATAAAGGAAGGGGAAGAATGTGCACCCTGTTAAAAGTTAAAATTTAAGTAATAATAAAGGGGACGAACCAACCTGAACTATTGTGCAGATTTGCTTCTCAAAGAAATAATATCATACAAAAAAAAATCGTTTACGTACAAAACTTGAAAGGAAGTGTCCAAATGTATCGCACAATCACGCTATAGGTACCAAAAATTTGGTACAAATAGCCCCTTTTCCAACTCCCACTTTTCGTACCTAAAAAATCTGGCTACTTGTACTGAAATTTCGGTACATTTAGCCACGGCCAATTTAAAAACGAACACGATAACCATGATAATCCTTGATATAATTTAAGCATTTTGAAATTGTTATAAATACCTTCTCGTGGTTATTATTTAAGCTTCCGAATGATGACTCCTTATACAAATGAATATACTCTGCTGAGAGAAGAGCAAAGAGAAAATAATAACTAAACATTACTGCTAAGCATAATGAAGAACTAGCATCAAATTTCTCGTAAATAATTACCGAATACTTAATTTCCTTTCATGATTTTATTTGCATTTAAAAATTTTCATCCATCGACAGACAAATGTTTTTAAATAAAAATGAGACCAGATAGCTAGTTTTCTTTTCAATAATGATATATTTTTTAATCATTAATAAACACTTGAAGATAGTAGTCTTCTTTTCTCCAACTGCAGAATACCGCCAGTAAGCACCATTATTAGCTGATTTAGTCAGACTTCCAATGTTCTGCCTACAAAAATTTTATAATTTATTTTTCTTCATTTGAAAGTGAAAGGTTTCAGACGCATATACCCACATTAGATCAAGACATCATTTTTAATCAGTAAATTCCTTGGATTAAAAATATTTGAAACAATTCAAAGTTACACAATTTATTAGTATTATTCGATCGTTTTCAATTGCACAATTTGAAAAATTCAGCAGTTATTAAAATTGGAGAAAGTTTCAATTCAAAGAATTTTAATTTGAAACATTAAAATATTCGAACTGAATTAGACGCGCGTCAAAATTTTAACTATATTTTGAAGTTAACACAATAATGAATTTCAAGCTGGAAACGTTCTATTTAATCTATTATAAATTACGATAGAAAATAAATTGCAATAACTTACGTACAACGATTACAAAAATTGCGTATCGCAGAACGAAGCTGCTTTAAGAATTTGGATTAATTATTATTAAATATGTATTTAATACCAGTAATACGGCAGATTTATTGGATTCTATTGTCAACTAAACTAAAGTTTCGTATATCCACTAATAGAACATTGTTAATCGATTAGAAACTCTGAAATCTATAGATAAACCTCCAAATTATTATCAATAAGAATGGGTCAAGTACAGGATGTCCTCATATTACTTCCGATCTTTATTCTTACAATAATTTTCCTCGAAAGAAACTTTATTAGTATCATTAGCATGATTTCAGAAATTATCAATAATCAATTGCTGTAGAGTATAATTATTGAGAAATCAAACATATCCTAAATTAAAATTCCCACATTTTAAATGTTAAACTTGCACTCAACATTTTTTTCGAACAGTTAGGAGTTAGTATAAATCAAGTACATACTTGTTTATATTAAAATGAGCAGCTCCAAACCGATCATAATTATTATGAATTATAGGTTCTGTAGACCGAATACCGTTAGGAAAGAAAATGTGCATAGGGAAGAAGTTGTTAAACAGTAGACTGCTTTATAAAAAAAATAAGGAAAGTGCTATAATAAATCCAATGGAAGATCACATTGCATGCGAGAATTCCCGACGCATCCTGCACTAAATGTGCTGCTAATTTCATAGTTTTCTTTTTACTGAGAAGGTATCTCCGAAAAAAAGGCGACTCGCGTGTTGGGCAAGGTGCAGCAAAACGCAGTTCCTTTTACTCGTTACGAATCGGATGGTACCTATAACAATCTGCGGCCGTTATTATCCTCATCCTTATCTCCATCGCGAGCTTGATAGGAGAGCGGTTATAACATCGATGGTTTGAAACAATCACTGATATCAGTTTTCTTCAAAGTCGATTTATCTAATACCCATTCATAGCCTCTTAATAATATTATAATATGTCACTTATCAGAGTCGATTTAACTCATTATTCAAATTTTACGGTTCAAAATACACTTGCGATTTTTATAAAAAATAATTCGCTATACTGAATCAAAAGTGTGCGAATGTTATACTTTCATTTATAGATTTTAACAATTGTAACCTATCATTTCATAGCTATTGCTTACCACTTCGTTTATAGCCATTCCATATGCAAAATAAGAGACACTTACCTGGAACAAAGAAAAAGAATAAGAGAATTATTTTCCAATTAATCTTATAAATTTGAGGCAATGTTTATAAAAAAACTGCTGACGTAAAAACAGACTTTGTTCTGTATGACACCCAACAGTATAAAAATCTAAAACGTATAAGGAAAATGAAAAAAAAAACGATATTCACTGAAAAAAAACTGTTAATTTGTTGGATCGACCAAAATTTTTGGTTAATATTTGTGCAAACCAAACATTATTTTCTCCAAACAAAATTTGGGTTTTTAAAAAACAAAATCTGATTGCATTTGCCTAAAGTTCAAACTTTCCAGAATTTCAAAAACTAGTTTGAAATAGATGCGTTATAAAATCTTCAAAATTTTAAGGTTCTTGACATTTGACGAATCGAACTTAAAATACTTTTTTACATGCAGTCGTTTGAAGGCATGAATCTGTCGTGAAAAATAGACTCCGGAAATTAGTGATATAAATATAAAAATATTTCAGTCGCCGTAGGAATTAACGCACTATTCTCCAAATGTTGCGTAACTCTGTTTGCTTGATCTAATCTTATTTCAAACACCAAATGCCAAGAAAAAATGAAATTAACGAAGGGGCTCAGAGATCGGATAAAAGTAAATTGCTGCTAATGGATTTGAACTTTTGACTGTGAGTGCCACAGAAATAAAATCGTTTCTTCACACTAAATAGCATCTTTTTAGAAGAATCTTTTATGATTTAATTCATGCTTTATCAAATCGTATTCTTCTACAGCATAATATCAAAAGTACCTATTTTCTTTTTAAAGATTGAACCTATTATAAATATTGACTATAATTTCTAAATTATAAGGTTGATTGCCTAAAATATATTATTTAATTGAGGGTAATCCAAGATGGTATGAAAATATAAAATTAAGAGATCAAGGAATGTATTTGTGATGGATATTAACAGATAAAAATATTGTAAAATATAGGAAAATAACTATTTTCACGATTAATTTGACTTCAGTGTTTGAAAAAAACATCCTATCATTTTATAGTATGTAACATTAATATACCTTACAAGGAGTTTCATATATTTGAATTAGCTATGTGACGTCATGAGTTTCAGATGTCATACAAAATCGAAACTTCACGTACAAATTGTTGGTTAATGAGAAATACGGATTAATTAAATAAGTTTTAATCCAAGTTTTTGGAAAATTAAAAAGTTCAAAAATTAGTCCTGCTATTTTTCTACTTATTTTAATTTCAAATAGGCCCTGAGTTTAATTGTAAGATTAACTATTAAATCAATTATAAATTTCAAGCCTCTGTCAAAATTGATATCGTTTAATTAATAATAATAATAATAACTTTTTTGTAGCTTTAATTGTTGTGTATCCACAGGCGACTCTTGTCACCTCCAACACTCACGGCCGCTGTGACAGGATAAAAACTGTAAAGACAAACTGCAAACTACACCATGCTTCTAATTTTGTACCTACAACATCAGCGCTGAAGATTTCCGACATCGTATTATATTAACTTCTAACATCCTCATACATCAGTCACTTGGCTTAGTCGGTGACTATGATGAAAAACCGGGTTCACCCGAGAACGAGATTATAAAAAATAATAATAATAATATATAGTTGATTCGTTTCTAATAATATTTGCAGCTAGATTAAGGATAAATGAAACATCGGCAGACAAAAAACTTACGGGACGGACTTTTAAGTGATTTTTAACTCTAAAATATTGTCAAATCTGAATTTTTATCTTCTTCAACTCAACATAAGTGACATCTGAGAATCTCAAAAATATTTTAAAAAAGTGCTAATATTATTTAGCAATTTTTCATTTTAAATTTGTAGGCTCGGGCAGGTACGTGACAAGGCATTTTGCGTACGTTTTTATTGATCATTTCTAAACGATGTGGTCTAAAATTGGTAAACTTTCGTAATTGTGCTACAATGTAAGTACTTTACTGAGATAATTTTATAAAAAAATAATTATTCAAAGGAAAAGTGTTGTAGGTCGTTGTGTGGAGAGTGGCATAACCGCGTAATAATCGTTAATTAAACGCAAATGACTGGGTTATTACTGTTGAAGCTGACAACGGTATTTGAACTCGAAACAAATCCTTATTTGTACACGCTCTCAAATAATAAGTCGGTAAACTCCCTGGGAGTGCGTTCAGTAAAAGTCGATGCAAATGCTGCGCTTGTTTACGTCCATCTAAATATGGCATAAACAGAATCGGTACAAGGAGAGTACGTAGGGAAAAACATTAATATGCCGATTGTTTCACGTTCGCTCGTATAATACATCCTTCGTAACCACTGCGCTTGCATCTTGCAGCGATCCCAACTCCCAAAACCTGAAATCCTTGACGAAAATATAACCGAGGTTACAGTTCACAATGAGTCACTGCAAATGCAAATATAATTCTTACACACATTTTTATTTGTCAAACTGAGCGAGCAATTAAAAACTAGGTCCAAAACTACTACAATGATTAATATCTCGGTTCGAAATTTGACATTTCTCGCGAGCATACAGATTTCCTATCAATACGACCCCTAGAAGGAACAAATTAACCATTGAAGATACGGAAATGAAAATTCTGGTAATTCTTCATGTCTTTGATTACATTTTATTCATTCGGAAGTTTGTAATCAAAAAAATACTGTTATATGCAAGATAATTTTCGAGAGGAGAAGTTCGCGCAGTGGACCGATCAGATTGATTGGATGCCTGTTTATCGTATGGTTCGCTCGATATAACGATAAAACCAAACACAACCAAACGTTTCGGCACACAATGGTGGTCAGTGGATTTATTGATTTTGTAAAAAATTATATAATTCACTATAAGGAAATTAACTTTTTTTGTATTTGAAATGCAATAAATTGTCGTTTTTAATCTACAATTATTTGTGTAACATAATTACAATCTTAATATTTATCCAAGTTTGAAGTATGTTGGAAAACTGGTGTTACAATCGGAAATGTGTAAGAATTCTTTGGCATTGTGAAAAAACTTTGTCAAGAAAAGTAAAAATTAAATGTATTTTCTGTGATGTTAACTAAGTCTAAATTATAATCTACTAGCATTTATTTTCCCTGGACCTAAAATATAATTTTCATCAATAATCTTAGGCGATTAACGCAATAACTTATTTTCAGCAAAATTAAAAAAGATTTACTTTCTAGTTTTGATTAAAAAAAAAAAATAATAATTCAAAAAAGGAATTTTCAAAAAATCCTGATTTAATAGCCGGAAATTATATATCCTGATTTGAAAAATATAACATAGTTTATTTAAAAAAGCCGCATTGTTTTTAATTGTCATAAATATCCTGAAATTTCCTGAGACCCACTAAACAAATTTTAATCTTGTGAAAAATTTGAAATAATTTGGAATCCTGTCAAATATGAAATCCCTTAAAACTTTTTTGAAGTCTTTTGAGAACTTTAGAACTCGGGTAGTCACATATGACAAGTAATTTGATAGAAAATAACCTTTTTGTAACGATCTAATATCTTATGGATCCATTGCATTTTTTTAAATTCAATTTAATTTATTCTTCCCGGATGATATTCCTCTTTTCATAATCTTTTAATTCTGCATGCATTGACAACTTTACACAACTTTATTCGTCGACACGGTACAGCTATTGAAGCACTTCGTGGGGAAAAAAGAGAAGTGAAAAAGAAAAATGTTCACTAATAGAAAGTTGGTTTACCAAATGAGTATTTTTCGAACGTTTTTCTTGAAAAGGGATTTTTTTAAATACAGAAAAATACTCTTATGCACTGTAGGAAAAAATGTATAATTATAGTGAAAACAAATTATGCTGCATTTCCCCATTTTAAAGATTTTACCAATATGACTTATTTGTGTCCAACGATATTTGTGGTCAGATCAAAGATAAATATCATTGGTTTAGCTGCACAATAATACACCTTTTTCCAGTATGCGCAGAACCAAAGAACCGTAAAAGACATTAATATTTTTGGTCTTGCGCTGGAAAGCATACATGACGAAGAATATGCAATAAATGGGGGAAAATTGTCAGAAAACTTTTTCCATAATCGTTTAGACTCTTAAAGGGAGCTGAACTTGATAGTTGAACGTAGTTCTCGATTTGGCTCGGTTCTTATGTAGTTCACGTATGTAAAAAATTGTTGTACGTGAGTGCATTTACGTCACATTTATACTAACGGGTGAAATATCATATCTCGAGGCCTCGGTCCGGCAAAGTTAATATCGAGTATCGAGGGTCAGACCCGATTCCCATAACGACGAATGTTATGTGATAGGACCTGGCAAAGACGAGGCAATGACCGATGGGAGAGTGTAATCTCGCATTTTTAAAAATAGCAAGGACGGTAGTAATTATCGTCGACTGGGATTAACTGCGACTAATGTGCTGAACTACGCTTCCCAGGCGGCGGATTTTAAAAAAATCCATTTCAAAATACCACACGCACTATAGATTTTAGCCTCACCATTAAATTTGTCTTTAATAGTAATACCCCGCATATAATTGTTAATTACTCATACAAAACATTCCTTCGAGTTTCACAGTAACTTTTTATCCAGTGAAAAAAAGTAATTGGCGAACACCTTTAAACTAATATTTTAGTCAGTAAGAAGTAGGAATCGTGCGTGGTAAATTGATGGCTATTATTTTCATCAGCAACATTATTAGAATTTTCTAAACATTTAAAAAAATACAGGGATAAATAGAAAAAAAGTAAAGAAAAGAAAGTGTATGTTTTCTGAAAAAAAATACACGGGGATGAACATTTCACAAGAATTTGACAATTTTAAATATTGTACGAAATTGGTTCAGAAACTTCGGAACTAAAAAGGTAGAACGTGTAAAAATTAAGGATGTTGGAAAAAGTTAAGAAATTAAAAATTGCAGATGTTTGAAAGTGCCGAATTTGAAATTACAAAATTGACAATTTTCTAATTAAAAGCATGCAAATTTTAAGAAATTAAATATTTAAAATGTATTTATTTGAATTTTATTTCAGTGAAATATTAAACAATCTTAAATTATGACATTGAAAAACAATTGGGTTGAAAATTGATCACTCAAAAATAACAAAAAAGCAAAAGTTGAATAACTATAATCAAAGTCTTTATACACTAGAAAAATCTTCAATTACAAAAAAGTGAAATACTTCATTTTTCGTAAAGTTAAAAAATATTGAATAAGAATACAAAATACTGTGCTGAAGCGTAGCTGGATATGCGGAATCCACAATTTGAAACAATAAGACTATTAAAATTGAAAAATTTGAATTATAAAGCCAGAAATTACCTATAAAAATTCCAACTGAAAGATTAAAAAATTGAAACTTTAAAAGTGGAAGAAATTCAAATAGGGGGTCATTCATATATCACTCCCCCTTCCCGTCCACTCAGTGTTACGTAACTTTCAGTAATCTGATTTTTTTACTGTATAAAAAAAAGGGTTTCTGTGTGTGCAAACACTATTGTCTATTTTTAATGTGCACAGTTCTCAATCAAAAATAATAATATAAAGTCACATTTTAGAAAAAATCATTTTTTGATCAGGTTACAATTTTTTGAAACATCAACAAAAACATTACATTATTTTAATGATGTTAAGTTTGCATTGTTTGAATATTTTGAAGTGGCCTACGAACTAAGACAAGTAAATACATTTTCAAGTTTCAACAACTAATTATGTGCTTCTTCCGTTTGTAGAGAATTAATTATACGCAAAGTACTTTAAAACAATTGTAAACAAGTTACTCATTAATTAAATAAGAAAAAGAGCTTCTTTTTGGTATTTTAGAACATTTCAATTTGATGAAGAATTATTTTTTCTGAAATATGATTTGATATTATTATATGCAGAGTGAATGATATAATTAGAATTTTTTTAGCATCCATGATTCAAAATTAACTACAAAATTCAAGCATATAAAAAAAGCTAAGAGTTCAATGATCAAATTTGGGCAACACACTCTTAAATGTTTTCATTCAAATTTAAAACCCAAAATGAAAAAAGAGGCAAGAAAAAGAGGGAACCCCCTAAATCAGCTCCCCTTTCTCCCTCTCTCGCTCTTCAAGAGTGTTTTGTTCAAATTTGTCTAAACTTTTTGTTTGAATCACAGGTGTTTCCGATAGGATACCCCCCTCTCATCATCGTAACAGTTGCAAATATGCGATATAAGTTGAACAATTTCGTAATTGGTTTCCTAAACTTAATTGGATGATTTCAAATTGGAAGATAATTTTAAATTTATCTGGAAGCCTCTAACAATAAGCAGAATTTTGAACTGTGAGTATTCAAACATGAAAACAAATTACTTTCAGCAGAATTGGTATGCTTATCAAGAAAAAATGGTTGCGATGAAAGATCGTTAAAATTAATTGGATTGTAGATCTTCTGACTGAAGCACTTATTCTAGCGATGAAAAGATTTGCCTCATTCTTCTATTGAGGCCCGAAAAAATATTTCGTAATAACGGGTTAATTCCTCAACTCTAACCTAATTGTATCGAACTTATTAATTGGGGAATCATAAAAACTATAATTGGGGGATGTATTATGAAACTTCATGAATTATGATTAATGAAAAAATCTCAATGACAGGATACTGATTTTTAAATGAATGCTCATTCTAATTGATAGTATAATGAATGAATCAATTTATTCTAAAATTATTGATATTGAAGAACATTCAATGGAATGTTTTAATTGAATATATAATTAACTATCACAATCCCAGGCCACTTCCGCAACATTAAAACCTTCACAAGCAGTGGAATTGACATTTGATATATCATAAGCAATAATAATTCGTTCGTATTACCTGATGTAAATCGAAATGGTAAAAGGCGGGGCTCAGCTCAATAGAAGTTGTGCAGTCGTACATTGATGCAACAATCTTCACAGGCGAGTAACATTTACATCGTGAAATCAGTTGTCAAGTTCAAATTTTTATATTTAAAAGATTTCATTTCAAGTGGCTACATTTGTTTCATAATATAAATTTCTTATTTATCAATTCCTTCAGTTCTTATCTTAAATTAAAAAAACAAGGAGGCAGTAAATTTGATTTCCCAAGAACTCGACTCGAACTCCAATTAAAATCTCACCAAAAAAATCCAACTGAGACCTGATAATAACGATCGAAACTTCTTGGTTGGATTAGCACTTTGCTCGTTTCAGTAATCGTTAATTTGTCGCCAAAGTATGACGCCTAACGAGATACATGCTTTTCATGCGGAAAAGTCGAGACGTTTTCACGGGCAATAGAAACGTTATTTACCTGCGCAGAAGCAAACATCCCGAAGCACGCGACTAATTGCTCGTGCGAAGTTTGCGCATTAATTACTGTTAGCGGACCAATTACGGCTGAGATGGAATATAAAAATAATAAAATAACGATAATGATAATAATAGAATGGCAGTTATCTCGCGGTTTTCCCACGCTCTTAAAGTCGAAGAGGAATCCCAGGCTTTTCTCGATGGAGTTCGGGGTGATGAGTGGGTGGCTGGGGATGGGGATTGCCGAAGGAGGCGGGGGCATTTATAGAAACAAGAAAAAGTTTCTGCATCCATCTCTCTTTATGATTCTAATGTTCTCATTATTCATTTCTATTCAGTATCAAATAAAATAATATCAACTTTATAAATTATGTGTTTCTATTAGGAACATTTAATCTGACAAAAAATAAGCTTGGAATAACCAAATAATTAGATTAATTTACTTGAAGCGATCGTTGACTGCGGAGGGGTCAGAAAGATCTTTCTTCTCTGTTCTCTCATCGGTAATCACTATATAATCACTCTATTAGATCAGAAATTTAATTTTCGTGAATCCTAATATAAAATCTCTATTCTTAAATCATTATGCAAGAACTTCGTAAGAATGAGCACTGTTTTCAAAAGCTATTAAATTTCCTATTTGATCAACAAAAAAGTAGTTTTACTTCAAACTTTCTTGCAATTAAACCTCTATTTGATAAAAACGTGATCACGTTTAATAGTTTGAAAACGAAAGGAATCCTGGCACGCACAAAAGATTCCTCAAAGACAATTCATTACCCATAGATATTCTATTTGTCTCAATTTTAACAACTTCTGTTGGGATTTCTCTCATTTGTAAATCACTCGAGAATCCTGCGAAGAAGACACGTACTTTCTAGCAATTAAGGCATTGTTTACGTAATTATTGTAAATAAGAGCATCTAGAAAAGTGGAAGTCTTGTCTTGGAGGTTTAATGGCAATAATTTTAAATGAGTTAATGAAGCGAGGATGGCTCACTTACCAAGAGAAAATAACTATTTAATTACTTCATCAAACTAAACTTCTTTCAGGAGTTTAGATGAAATTCCGCTACACTTATTTTTGTGTAATAAAATATAATTTAATAAATGATCGTCTTCATAATAATTTAGGATACAATTAAATGGTTTTGTTAGAAAATTTTTAAAAGTCGAAGGCTTCTAAATTATAATACCTACACGCATCTGAAGGTGGTATTCAAACTTCGCAAAAAATCAAAAATTGAAGAATTAACCAATAAAATAAAAACAAATGTAATTAAGTATTTTATTAGGGTCATTAATTATTATTAACTGAAGAAGTGAGTGATTATTCGATACTTTAATGCTTACGCGAAAAGAGAGCAAACAGTGTGACAATAGCGGAAGCGTATGATTAATAGTGTTTTCTCATTAATGAGCACTAGAACCCACGAGAGACGAAAATTTACCTACTTGTCCACGGCTCTGGAGTAATGATCACCCTGAAAAACGATAGTCTCGACTCGTATATTTAATATTCACAAATATTTACATTCAGGATTGTTAGAAAATTTCGATTTAAAAATTCCTAGATCTTTATACTTTTA
>CAKNXH010002337.1:384855-400916 GCA_932178445.1 Andricus quercusramuli | reverse complement strand
GGGGTCCGTAAAAGATGAAGGAGATTTAAATTTTCATCAGACGTTTCAGCTCCATATATGGGCCCTCTTCGGTGATTTATTCTAGAAAAAGTTTATTGGCACATTTCCTTTATTCTCTAAGATAGATTTTTGTGCGTCGGTTTTTTCTTTTTCTTTGGTTCATATATATATGTGTGTTTGTGTGTGTATTTTCCATATGCTTAAAATTATTGTTCTATGTGACTGAAGTATAATAACAATCTTTAAACATTTGCATTTACTGCGTGTTGTCTTCAATTAGTGCCCACACACACAGTAAAAACTAGGCATTCATTTTTATCTGGGATCATTTTTTGAGCGTTCTAATATGATCTCACAAATAGTCTTATTTTAGTACCAGTTTTTGTCTTGTTTAGTTTGCTAACTTCAGATTGATAAATGATCCGAGATAGAGAACTAAATTGATTCAGAGGTTGCATTGTTTCAATTTATCCAAACTTCACTCTTACAAAAAACAAAAAATAGATGAAATTAAAAATTCGTAAAAATTAGTGTTGAACCGTCACACTCAGACGTCGCGAACTTCAGCCCTATGGGTTACGTTGGTTTATAAACTTGACAGATTAGAATTTGTTTTGTCAGATTTAGTTATTGACAGATGATCCTCATTTCGAGCCTATTTCAATCCACAAATCGACCTTATTTTATTAGTCTGGTGGATAAAACTGAAGTGGGCTTGTTTTGTTGCGTGAACTGTTTTAATACCGAATTAAGTTCTAAATCGAATCCTAGTTTTTACAGAAGCCCATCTATCAATTGTTTCGAAGGCGGCTAGAAATCTAGTGATTTTTTCGGCAAAATGAGTTTTAGGGAAAATTAAATTTCGGACAAGTGAATACCTACCGAGAAAACCCCTTATCAATGGTGCGGTGCGTCCCCAAAAACGAAAATGTGGACACACAAAGAGTTGCATAACTTTTTTATTTTTCGAAGAAATTAAAAAAAAAACAAGTACTTTTGAGCTATTACTTAGCTCTATTGAATTGTGAAAAGAACAGGCAAAAATATTAGATTACTTTATAAACAAAAATACCAAACATGGATTTTGACCCACTCCTAAACCGAACCGGAACATAATCTTTTACAGAAATATGAGTTAGATTAATAACATTATTTTAGGCCAATAAAACGCATTTCCGAAATTTGGCACTTACGCCCTTATGCCGTGTTGCCCTTCAACTCTATATAGTTGAATAATTTTTTGGAATCAAAAAACTGAAAACCCGACACATTAGGCCGCCAAGTAAAGGCAGTCGTAATAATGGTAGAAAAATGTTGTAGTTACCAACCTTGAGAATGAGCAGTTTTTCTTTCGTTTTTCTTTTTAAACTTTAAAAGTTTCAACCAGCTGTTTTTGATATTTCTTTACACTTTATTTTAATTTTAAAATCGGTTTGAATTTCTATGACACAACTTTTGAAAAAATTTTCCTTTTAGTTTTTTCACATTTTCTGAATTTTGTTCTATGTTGGTTCTTCATCTCTCTGAAGACTACTCTCTGTGTGATTCAGAATAAAACTGAGTAAAAACCGGCTTTCCTAAAACCACATGTCAGTGACGTTTTTCAAAAGTAGATAACCGAGGATGCAGTTTGCTGTTATATTTTCTGTTCTACATTCTTTGAAATATTTTTAAATGCATTGTGGGTTATTTTTGTTATGCTACTTTTGAATTTTTGATTTCCTAATTTTTCTTCTTGTTTTCGTATATTTGACAGGAGTTTGTGAAAAATATTTCATTTGATTCAATTTTCTTTTTTAAAGTTTTGCATATCTTAATCAACTTTTATGTATTTTTGTGGAGTCTTACATTGTTTTTTGGATTAAAAAAAATTTTTTTTTAATGTTCTTGATTCAAAATTTTTTTTTGGTTTTTCGGGTATTGGCCTATTTCGTTTTATGTAGTAATGGACGATAGTTCTGTTGTGACTATATGTGCCATTTCTAAAACTAGCCGTTTTTTGTATTTTTCGGTTCTATCTAGAATCATTGTGTTTTCATATTCGAAGACATGATCATGGTACCATGAATGTTTTGTTAACGCGGTTTGTTTTTCTGGAGGTTTGAGGTGGTCCCTTTTGTGTTCATAGATTCTTGTTTTCAGATATCTTTTAGTTTGTCCGATGTAGCACGCATCACATCCCCCGCATGGAATGCAATAAACTACATTCGATATTAAGTCTTTACTTAGTTTGACCTTGTTTTTAGTGAAAAATCGGGATTAATCAAAGGGATTAGTGAAGGACGTTTTAATGTTGTATGGTTTGAGCATTCCCATAATGTTTTGTGACAGCCCTTCCACATAAGGCAAGGAGGGAAACTTGGTAGGGGGTTGACTACTATCTTGTTGTTGAACTATGTTTCGTGGCTCATTTTCTGGCAGCGGAGGAAGAACAATTAATTACAATAAATATTTAAAATTTGCAAGCAGTTTAGAATTTCAAACTCTCTAAATTTGGATCAGTCAAATTTCACTGATTATCAGTGAAGATCTTACTGATTACAATCTGTGACTCATTTCTAGCTATTTCAATCAGTGAGATTGCCTTGATAATGATTGAAAATTCTTACTGATTTGATTCAGTGCCCTATTTCTCACTGATTCAAAACAGTTGAAAGCTATCGGTATTATCGATAAAATAAGGCAATATGAAGTCATTTTATCAATTTTTTAAAGAGGACATTCCAAAAATAGTGCACATTTCAATATTTTCTTTGTGTTATTGACATTAAATCTAATATAATGATAGACATTTTTAATGTTTTTGGGATGATTTTAAAGGCAATTTTTCTTAGAATCACCATTACATTACCAACATTTTTGCTTGCACGGTGCAACATGTTTAAAGTTGAATAATCTCCAAACTAAAAGCCGTACATTTTCATCCTCGAAAATAATTAAATCAGACTTAGATTAGTTTAATTTTAAAAACATGATTTCCAAATATCGACAAACAAACATGTCATTTTCAACATTTTAGGTGTGCATACCGTGAGGGTGGTTTTTAGGGGTCTCGCCGAAAACTCTCATCTGGTCTATAACTCGTGGGATGAAAAAATAAGATTTTTGACTTTTTTATATTTCCAAATATCGAATGAATAATGGCTGACGTGTAAGGATAATTAACCCCATACAAATTAAAAATTCTAAAAAAATTCCTGACAGAATATCATTTTTTGTCCTCCTAAATGATTAAGGCCAAAGAAAAATTCGGAAAAAAATTCTTTAATTTCGTTCATATGAACTTTCTTAACCTCAAGTACATTTTTAAACCAACGTATGACTTTTTTTCTCTGTTCTGTGTTCTCTGATTTTACACCCTGAAAGCTTAAGATGCGCAACGGAGGAAAATCGTACAATTAATGTCAGGATCATTAACGGGAAGAGCTATACGTGTGCGTGTATATGCACAATGAATTCGAGCACATCCATACACGTATATGTAGACTTATAATTGTCAAGAAGGGCTTTCATTTGGTTTCCAGGTTTTTCTTGGGAAATTGCAACGGTCTCGCATATGCTGTTCGCATAGAGATTGCAATAATAACAATAGAGATTGTATGCCAACAAAAGCCATATAAACAATCTCCACGGCATCCTATTGTAGACGTTTACAACAAACAGAAAATAATTAACGTCCTTCCGACAACGGAGCAAAATTATTTTGTTTCTTCTCTCGCTCGTTTTGTAAATTCTATATATCGCTAAAGATCTGGCAGCCCCTTTTTTGTGCCTAAGGATTACGCAGTGCTTTTGTCTAATGCTCAAGTCTAACATGCTTAAATCCAGGTAATAATATACGTAAAAGGGTGCCAAAGCATTGCACAATGGAAAAAAATTGACATCTACGTAGAAAAATGCGAATTTATAGTTAGCTATAAGTAATTATATAGTTGTCAACTGCATTATTCTCCATTCTTTGACACCTGTTTGGATAAAAAACAGTATTTGTATTTAGATTTTAGTACGGACATTAATGTAAACAAGAACAGTCTTCATGAATATATAATGATGATATAAATCTAATGTTTTAATATGACAATTGACGAAAACTGTCACAGTCTAGCATGTGCAAAGTCCACGGCCAAAACAACCGAGCGTAAACTCATCAGTTTGATATTCTGTGTCTAATGAGTGTTGTAGAATCTCGTATTCTCTCGTGCGAGAATTCAATAGTAAAATTGAATTGAATTTGCATTTCTATGCAAGTTTCACATCGTTATCCAACATGTAAAACAGAAAAAAGTTCAGTAAATGCAAAAAGCTTGTTTCTAGTTATAGGAAAGGTAAACTGTTGTTTCCTATTTTTTTATTATCAAATTAATGAACTTCTCTTAGTTTTAAACTAATTATACTTTCTACTGAGATAAATAAGTAATTCCCATTTACCAATAACATTTATAGAAATCTAGAACATTCGAGGTTTCGGTCCATGCAACATTTCTATAAGTTTGAAGAATTGTTCTAGAAGCTTCTAACTTTTATAAAAACCTTTTAATGCTCTTTAAATTGTTACTCTGAAGGATGAAGATATATTCTATAAAGATATTCTATAAAGATATATTCAGCATCTGGAAGCCATGTTCTTTTAAGAAAGTTTGAATTTTCCTCATTCCGTTTAACTGAAATGTTGGATTCGTTTAAATGTTTTTTCAACGTCCTCCTGTAAAAGTGTAAAAATTCCCTATGACCTATTGCCCAATTCCATTTCATTCCACTCTGCAGTGACAAGAGCTTTTTAAAACTGTTGAAAAAAATCACTGAAGAATTGAATTATTATAGTAGTTAAATGCCTACATTTCCATTTGAATCCTAGGCTCGAAAAAAATCACAAATGCTAATGGTTTGCGATAAAATCAGAACCATAACTCGCAGATCGAACTATATTTTACGAAAGGTGAAAGGCGCGTATCGCTGGTTACATGCGTCTAAGATAAAAGTACGAAATTAATGTTTTCTCATGTAGTGTGAACTTTGCAGTCCTCTTGAGCCAGCATTAATTTATACTTATGAGGAGAGATCGTTTTGCCTTTGCGATTAGACTGGCTGACTTTAGCTGCTATTAAAAGCGAATCTACGAATTTTCCTAAGAATCTATTACAATATTACATAAACATAAACGCAAACGTAAGAGTTCCTAGTGAACCAATATCTTGGGATTTGGTTACAGACCGTGCAATGCATTGTCGCAACAATGTTGTGGCCGTCGAGTGTTCAGGAAAAAATGCACAGTTTCGGCAGTATTATTCAGAACGAAACTTTTTATGGTTGATCTAACGGTTGGATTATTGTGATAATCGTAAGTCATAGATTCCTGAGTGACTCATTGATTTCTTAATTTTCTAAAAAAACTTTCGAGAACCAAATATCCTATTTTTATTATTTTATTTCGTATTTTATATACATGATATGATAATACATGATATAGAATTTAGATTCATAATATAACAAATTGAGCGCAGCAAAAAATTGTCCAATACATGGATTTTATGTCATTTTTTTCGTCGGATCGAATGGCGCTATTTGTTTTTCCATATCTACTTCCGCCCCAGTGACCATCCTGAAATTGAAAAACTTAGAATTGTCACACCTGTTCCGAATTCTCCAAAGCATTGTTTAAAGTTTCATTTTTTTTCAGGTGCCGCAGATAACAACCCCGCGAAAATTGCACTTGTTTCAAATGACTATAGTGGAAGATTTCGTATCGCGATTTGATACCACAGAGTGTGACAATACCAAAGAAAGTCCCGCCAATTGTTTGCTGTTCTCATGCCAAAAAAATAAGGATCGTGCTAAGAAAATGAAAAGAAACCGTCGAGCAACCTCGATGTCAATTAAAGCGTAAAGTCCCCGTTGGAAATTCCGTTGCGAAAAGTCAAACGAGCATGAAATCTTGTTTCTTCGATTGCCATTTTGCCTGTCGAACCACCACAATCGCGCGATTCTTCTATTGTCCTTTTCCCAGAGTTTCTCGACACAATTAATTGTCGTTCGTTCTTCGCTTGACGAAGATTAGGAACTTCCGCGTATCTTACATTTTCTTCTACTATTTTATTGTCTTCTGAACATCTTTAGAAGTTCCCAAAGGTCAATTTGAATTAAAATTCCTACACAACTTTCCCTCTTTCAGTACCATCTGAAAATAACTCTTTAAGTATTTTTTTCTCCAGGATTTGTTTGTTGAATAGAATATCTTTGTGCCTTATTGAATGGAAAACAAAAATGCACGACAAAAAGATCAAAAGTTCTGAAAGGCAGAAGAAGCAATGACCTTGTCTGCGTGCATTGTATATTCCCCTTTCGCATGAAGCTTTCAGGATTTCTGGAGAAATAGTGATAAAAGGCAAAGAAAACGAGGGGAAAAAATAAAAACAATGGAAGCGACAAGAAAGAAGTCCCCTGTGCAGGAGGACACGATCGTCCTGACAAGGTCGAGTTCGCAATCTAAGAAGCTCAACCGAATACTCACTCTCTTTCCCACTTGTGATTTTGCCTTAGCCAAACTTCTCGTGAAAATGAAAATGTTAAAAAATAAAGCAAAAAAGTCGTATTCGCGAGATACAAGCTGTGCCAACTGGTGAAATTCTTTGACGCAAAAAACACGTTCTTCACTGTTACATATTTAGCCAAGAAGTCAGAGAAAGAGGGCTTCACACTGTCTATGAATTCTCAGAATTCTGAGATTATATCGTCTACAGACTTGTTTTTTTCATTTTTTTTCTCAATAAATCATAGGCTGAGCTTTTAGGAAAGAGTGAAAAAATGTATCACACTTGTCTGAAATGTGTAAGTGTCGCGATGAGGAGGAAACAATTTATCAGGAGGATCTAATGGATTTTAAAATGTTTGGTATGAAATCAAGTCCAGCAAACTTAAAGCTTTATCATTTTAAAGTTATTTCTTCAATCTGTCCGCCAGGCTATTTGTACCAAAATTTCGCTGAACGTATTCACACTGTCTTCATGCAGCCTCCATTTTTTGCATAAACGTCAAAGTCTTAATTTTTTTTTGTTGGGACAACATTTTTTTCCGAAAAATTATTAATCGCGCTATAAGACATAAGAGGATGCAGGCAACTTTTCTGGAATAAAACGAGGCGTAAATTACTTGCATTTTTAAACTCTGAATTCAACGAACATCTTTCTTTTGCAATAGTTCAAACGGTTCTCGAGATAATCGCAAAAAGCTAAGAAAACACGTAAAAAAAAGGTCTTATTGTACTCGAATTCATTATAATTTCTTTTTAATCTTTGAAATCTACTTAAATTCCCCTGAATTCACATGAATCCTTTAGCAATCGCTTGATTTCACTTGAATCTTTCAATTCGTCAGAATTCTCTTGAATTAATTTGAGTTCTATTGAATCCACTTGTATTCACTGAAATTCTTTTGCATTCAGGTCCGTAAATTCTATTAAATTACCTAGAATTCATTTTTAAATTAGTCTCAAAGAAATTCAAAAGAATTCGAATATAATTGATGTTCGCCTTGAATAAACATAAATTGTCGAACTGTCTGCTCTACAGAAATAGATGGTTTCTCTGTCATGTTTCTTATGAACGATGAGTACTGGAACCATCAACTTTTTAAAGAATTTTTTCTGTTAAAACACGAAGAAAATAGCCCCTATTTGAATAATAAAGAGTTTATATATAGCTCAATATAAGGTTTTTTAAAACTCTTTTTCTTACGCTTTTCTCAGTTTTTTGCGATGATCTCGAGATTTTAGCCCTTTATATCACAACAATAAGGTGGTTGTTGGATTCAGCGTTAAAAAACGCATCGAAATCATGTACTCATTTTTGGTTAAACAAACTTTCGACATCCCAGGAAAATAGGGCAATTTTTCCACGAGAAAGGGGAAAATGAGGGAAAGATTAAAAACTAATTTTTACAATTAGGAAAAAGGAAACAATATTTTTATGAGAAATTTCATATTTTTAAATAATGTTAAATGATTTTTTAATGATTTCTGCCATTTAAAAATTTCATTTTGTAAAATTAGATATACTTAGTTTATTACACACCGAAAAATTTATTGTCACTTATACGTATAATCGGATGCTTAAACGCTTTAAAAATCTTAAATAATCGCTGAAGATTCGAACCCTTAAAAAACTATACCTAACCATAAATCTAACTCACGTCACGTCGCGCCGGATGCTCTAACGAGTCTACCGTCTAACCCCTAACCAACTGAGTAAATGTGAATCATCAGGTAAATTTTTAAATAAACGTAAAAAGTTTTATTTTGCCAGCAGATATTAAATAAAAGTTTAGAATATAAAAAAGTACAGTATCCTGCTAACATAACCTATAAAGTACTTGGTTATAATGGTGCTAATAAATACTTAAGATTAAAAAAAGGATGAATTTTTAGGTAAATTTAGTCTATGCGGATATTAAATATATTATAGCAGTGCGCCCAGAGGCAGACCGCGGAAAGAACGTTTGGAATGTTTAAATGAGACCATAATTCGAAGAGACATAGGAAGCCATACAGAAACACAAGAGCTTCCATGAAAAAATGCATGGACGTCAAGGAAGAAAGAGAGGTAAGTCAGATCAGAAAAGTGTGGCAACAAATATTTTATAATATATATATATGTATATATATATATAATTTTTTTATCATTCGGTTTCGGTTTCGATTCCCTTGGAATAGAACCGAAGGGCTTATGACAAAGCCACCGAACGCGTCCTTGGGTTGCGGATAGAGGGTCCCCGTACCAAGGGTTTCTGCTGAATATGGATACAATAATTAATAAGCAGTCGCGGACAATTGTCCAGGGATGGTCCCGAAGGAATAACCCCTAAGCGAAGGTGTGCAAACCGTGCCGAAAGCTGCATGGCACCTGGGTGAGGTGTCTTTGACGGTAATAGCCTTATCCTTGCACGCGGGGCTCTACAAGGATGGACGAACCCTTTCCCTAGCTGCTCGTGGGAACAACAATGAAACCAAAAAACCACCAAAATGTTGTAGATGCGGTTCAAAACGATCGAACGCGCAGAGCACCCGACAATGGATCGGCAAACAATGCCGATCATCCTAGAGTTCGGGGTGCTGAAAATAATTTAGATGGAAACACAACGACGAACCGGCGAAACGCCCACATTGAGTGGACGGATCAACTTAAGAATGATGTGTTAGACTGCTACGATGCCAGTATTATCCCTGTTCGTGGAGGCTTTATGGCACGTATGCATACTCTGTGGTGCCAGAAACACCCAGAGCTTCAACACGTTTCGCATCAGTCTTTGCGAAATCAAGCCGACTACCTCCGCAAAAATGGATATGTACGCGGAGCGCTTCCTCAACCGCTGCTTGAACAAGCTGCAGACGAAGATGAAACGACATTAAGACCAACCGCAGAAAGTAGGCACCTTCTTGAAGATGATGGCAATTTCAGTACAAGGAGGAACATCAACATGCAAGTTCCTCTTAAGCCCCAAGATCTGGCTGAAATGGATGCCTCCCTTTGTGGAGATATCTCGCAAGAGTCCGACCTCTGGACCATCAATTGCTCAGTTTATGGTGCTGCGAGAGCTTTGGCTGATTCAAATCGAAGGCTCAAACCGACGATGGATCAAAAGACAAGAAGACGCTTGCATCAACTGAACAAGAAAATTGGATGGGCAAGACAGAATGCGTCCCATGTTCAATGTGTGATTGACTACATAACATCTGGTAGACCGTTCACGGAAAGGGTTCGAAAGTTCGCCCAAGAACTAAGGACCTTGAATCACACACTAAACAAGTCAAAGCTGCTGTCAATCAAGCAGCATATTGTTGACAAAATAAGGCTGTTATCTGACGCAAGGAGGAGGATACAGAAGAGGGAGAGATGGATCAGAGAGAATCAACAGTTTCTCGCTGACCCACCGCGCCTCTTCAGTGATCCCCCTGTTTTTGTAAAAAATCCACCCAAGCCCAAGGAGGTAGAGACTTTTTGGAGAGAGGTGTACAAGATCCCGAAAATACTAGAGTTGAAGGAAGATACTGACAATATCATTCGCTTCAAGGAGTTTTGCGACAGCCTCATAAAATCTGAGGAGGAGTGCCCATCAGTCACTGCCGAAGAGGTGAAAAAAGCACTTAGAGGCACGAAGAACTTTTCCGGTGCTGGACCAGATTGTATCAAGAACTTTTGGTGGACGAAGTTTACTTCTACACACCAACATTTGGCCCGCATATTCACCTCATATTTAAAGTCGGAGATGCCCATTCCGCAGTGGCTAGTGTTAGGACGCACTATACTCCTACCGAAAAAAGGCGACTTGTCCAAACCAGAGAATTACAGGCCAATAACTTGTTTGAACACACTGTATAAGATTTTTACAGCTATCCTAAACAACAGGATTGTTCGACGAATTGAGCCTGTATGGCGAGAGATGTACGAACAACGTGGCTCGAAAAAAGGTGTAGCAGGCTGTCGAGAGAACCTGCTGATTGACAGGTGTGTCTGTAAAGACGCTACAGTCCATCAGCGCGTCCTGTCAATGGCCTGGATTGACTACCGGAAAGCTTTTGATTCAACCTCTCATAGACTTATCATCTGTCTGTTGGAAAGCTTGAAGGTACATCCACACATAGTGAGATGCATAGAGAGATTGATGCCTCTTTGGAAAACTAGATTTACCATCTCATCTAGGAATTATCGTCTGACGACGAACAACGTCACCTTCCAGAGGGGCGTCTTTCAAGGGGATAGTATGAGCCCTTTGCTTTTTTGCATCACACTTTTGCCTCTATCTCTTGCACTAAGAAATTCTCCTGGATACCTCTGTGGCGACACTAATCAGCGTGAGCATAAGGTCACTCATGTATTCTATATGGATGACCTGAAGATCTATGCCGCTGGTAAAAGCAAACTTCAAACTGCTTTAAATATCGTCAAGAACTACACAGGAGAGATTGGGATGGACTTTGGTTTAGACAAGTGTGCCAAAATTCATTTGAAGAAAGGAAAGATTACTGGCGTTCCCAAGGACCCTGAGCTTGTGGATATAAGTGTTATTAGACATCTTAACACTGGAGAGACCTATACATACCTGGGCGTGCCTCAAAGCCGCATTCAGGACGTAACATCAGTGAAGGAGTCTCTCCGAAGCAGATACAAGCATCTTCTTCGACAGATTTGGTCTTCCAATCTGTCGGCGTTGAACAAGGTATCTGCGACTAACATGCTTGCCGTCCCGGTTCTACTCTACTCGTTTGGGGTGGTTCAATGGACGAAGAACGAGCTTAAGGCCCTTGATGTCACCACGCGTAAGATCATGCATATGCATAAAAGCTTGCATATCAATTCGTCAGTTCCGCGATTATACATTTCACGCCAGCAAGGCGGACGCGGACTTCTGAATCTCCAGTGTCTTCATAACCGAATTGTTTTGAGTACAGCTTACATCGTTGCGAATGGCAGAGATCCTCTCCTAAAGATGGTCAGAAACCACAAGATGATTGGCGAAGGGGCGTTCCTTTACAAAGCCGCGGAGCAAGCTGCTGAGACCCTTGGCCTGAATTTTAACATCAGAAGTGAGGAAAGTGCATTACTCCATCTAGATGCTTCACGTCTAAAAGCCGAAGTAAAGAAAGCAGAGGTTGGAAAATTTCACCAAGAGCTACTCGACAAGCAAATGCACGGAAACTTTCACAGAAATGTAGAAAAACAGTCCTTGTCGAAGGAGCAAACTTTTGCTTTCCTCAAATCATCAGGGCTCAATTCAGGTACAGAGGGCTTTATTTTCGCATGCCAGGACGGTGTAATCTCCACCTTAGCATACCGCGCCCGCATTTTATGTCAAGAAGTTCCCAGTGATAGGTGCAGAGCGTGTCATGCACACGCTGAGTACCTAGAACATATACTATCAGGGTGTCCGACCCACGCAGGAACAACGTATATCTATAGACATAATGCGGCCCTAAGAGTACTTTATTACCACCTTTGTCGCTCTTACGGTGTTGGTCGCGACCCTGCCCTGCCGAACGCTCCAAGGGATATAGTGTCAATTGTCCGAAACGAGAAGTGCCAGATTTTCTGGAACTACGATTTTCGGGCAGCAGTCTCCGTTGCGCACTCGAGGCCTGACATTGTTCTCCAAGACTTCGAGAAACGAACTATATTCGTGATCGAATTCTCGGCTCCATCCGAATACAACATCACTGCAAAGGAGAAAGAAAAAGAGGAGAGATATCAAGACCTAAAAAGAGAGCTGCGTCGACTGTACCCAAAATATTCGGTACGAGTAATTGTTCTTGTGATAGGTGCTCTCGGAGGTGTGAAATTATCGCTGGTTCGTAACCTTAAAGCCATACCTGCGTGCCAAAAATATGCCAAGGCTCTTGCGAGATGGATGCAGAAAGCTGTCATCCTTGGGTCGCTTCGTGTCCTCAAGACACACGAGGGTTTCGCCGGCCTGTCGTTGTGATTTCGTCGTGCCCTGTGACCACCCATCTCACGGATGTGAGACGTGGCCATAGGTGTATTTTACCGCGGTTCTACTGGGGGCCATTGACATTTTTTCCAGATGGCAGTTGCTCTTAGTGGTACCCTGCGGTGGTTGTTTAACTTTTTTTTAATTATATATATTATAAATCGATGCACTTTAACTCTCTATATGATTTTTGAGTCGGTCGGCGTCATCTTCGGTTACTCCTCATCCCTACTTGGACTTTCGTGCTAAAATCTTGGCTAAACTTTACAGTCAGAGGATAAATATATATGTTCCAACTTATAAGTACCTTTTCGGGTTCGTAAATTTTATGAATAGGCGATTTTTAAAAATTTGAATGGAATATTTGTATTTTATCCCTCATAAATTAAAATATTTTTTTAATCGAACAAAAGTCTCTAAAAAGTTACCGGCCGGTGGGAACAGTTTTTTCCAAATTATTATGGCGTGTAGAAAATATTTGAAAGACTATTTTCTCGAAAACAAGGAAAAGGCGAATCAGCTTTTTCAAACTGTGACTCGGAAAGTGAGGTAAGAATAACAAAATTATGAACCGAAAGTAAAATTTACAATTGGTAGTCTCTACATTTGTTTGCATAAAGATAATAACTCTTCAAATCTGTTATAAAATGAAAAAAAAGAACTGAGTGCTTAAAACGATTTACTAATCTCTATTTCAAAAATGCAACTACCCCTACAACTATCAACCTTCACATACAGGAAACAAAACATACACGCTTACGCATGAAGTATTTTCCGAATCGTTTCGAATTTTATGGAACTCCGTTCTCCAGTTCATGTAATGCAGTGCTTTACAAAAATACTCAGTATCTCCAAATTATTTTCTACGAGTCTTTCGAATACTTTTTATGGATTTATTCCACAAAAATGATCGAACTTTTTTATTTTAAGCTTACGTTAAAAACAGCGGAACTTTGTTATAATTACACCTGAATATGTAAGTATTGATTCAGCAAACAAATATTTCAATTGTAATGTTTTATTCAAACCCTAAATAGTATAGTGTGAAATCTTCGAATTAAACCTTTATAACTTTTTTACTGGTAAGATTTAAAAATAAAATTCGAGGTGCTCAACACTCCTATCAAGATTTAAAATACAAGTGGATTAATTTAGAACAATTTTCTTTAAACACACAATTCATCAAAACTTTGGATTTCACAAAATAATTTTATTTTTTACTTTTAGCGGTTAGGTCTTTTGTGATTTTACTTCAATGCATAAAACTGTGTATACTTTGAGCCACCTAGCTAGCACAACCATTTGGTTCGCGCTAGTAATAAGCTGTGGTTCTGTCAAAAAAAAATTATTTTTTTAAACAATTTTGCCCGTTATCTCGATTTTTCAAAAAACCGTTTACTATATAAATGAGCAAAATTCTAGAACAAATTTCATTTTTTTTGAAATATTAAGTTTACGGTTTTAACTTCCGGGACATTTTGTCGATTGTAATTTAAGAGATATTTGTGTTTTTGTGAACAAAGGTCTAAAGTATAGATTTTGAAGTTTTTATGGGAAATCATATATACTTCAATCTATGTTCTATCTGGAAATTTTATCCATGTGTCCCGGAAACGACCGAAAATACGTAATTTGTACGTTCGAACAAAAAATTGAATACTTGCGCTTATGACACTCGCCTACTTTAGATGCATTTTTCTCGAAAAGCGGCTTATCGAAATTCAAACTTTAAAAATGCCCCGATGACTCATATTTTACCCTTGTGGATTTATTCTGGGCTTAAAATATCGGGAACTTACCCTGTATGCAACTCTATGCCGAGAAGGTGGTACCTTTCTTATATAATGGCACATTATAGATAAATAAATTAAAGGAGGATGGAGCTAGCTTGACATGAAAAGAAACTGTAGGAAAGATCAGTAAAGTGGCACCTTGGGGAACCCGGAAGATGCAGTGGCTATATTCACGATCCATCAAACACGATCAATGATCGGCATTATAAGGCGCTCGAACATGCACATAACATGAGCACACCAATACCAGCTAATCTTACACGCAAAGTTAATGCAGAGTATGTCGTGCACCTTTGCAAGTTTGCATCGAGGATCGTTGAACTGCTGAAGCGGATCAAATATTATGGTACATTAAACCTCAAGGCAATCTGTATACTCTCACTGTACAATTCTGCTTTGATTACGCAACGCAAATAGCAACACGAAATTAGGAACAAGACTCACAGAAAACCGCCAAGGACACAAACTTATTTTGGAACAAAAAACTGTAATGACTGTCATTATATGCCACATTCCAATTATTAGGTGAGAAATAACATAAATCTTTTTCAATAAGGCAATTCCTTATAGTGGAGCTTCAACCTAAATACTGCTTTTAGGAAAATAGTTATGTAATATAGAGTTATTTCAAATAATTAGGAATGTAAAATTATAACTGACGAGATTAATTATAGTGATTTCAGCTCATTTGTGCCATTTTGATTAAACTTGTAGATTCAATTGTTATGTGTAACGGCAATGGTTGAACAAATTGTGAATGTACATTGTACAATCTTGATTAATACTCGATTTTATAAAAAAGATCCTGGGCAATGACATAGTGCTGCGAGTGCGTTGAACTTCGACCGAGTAAACACGTGATTATACGTTCGCCAATGCGGAGGTAAAATCATACCAAACATCCATTCATGATTATGGCACGATTTAAAATCTTGAAGTTTTTTTAAAAACCTTTCGCAAAAAGGCCTTTAGAGGAATAAAAACAAAAAACTATGTTTCCTTAAGCTTTCTAGAAATGTGGACTTCGAAACTGGTACATACCTCGTTGAAAACGAACCAACCGATTTCGGCAAAATCTTTAAAATAGGGATTTGCAAAATAATTAATTTTGTCTACTGATTGATTTCGTAGTTGACGTTAAAATTATAAAAATAAAAAAGGCCTAATTGAAACAAAAATAAATGGAATCCATATCAGAAGTTGTTTTTAAATTTGTATGCTTTTCCAAAACTTGTAGTCGAAATTATATAAAATTCATCCGCATTTCTTACTAATCAAAAAATTCCACATGACGTTTCAATTTTTTATGAAATTTGAAACTCACGAAGTTACATGTAGCTAATTCAAAAACATGAAAATCCATGAGACTCTTTCAAAAACAAAAATTACTTTTTTCAAAAACATTTCCGTTTCGTTGTTTTTTGATTTTTCAGTAGATAGTTTTCTCTTCAAACTATCAATTCCTTCCGTGTAACCTCAACATTGTTTTATTCACAATGACGGATTAAAATTTTAAAAAATTGATACGAATTTTGGATTAGGAATTGTAATAATTGTGAATCTAATTGCGAAATATTTCATTAATCTTGGTTTGAGGTTATAATCGAATTCAGTGACCTCATAAATCATCAGGAATCAGCTGAAATCGCACTAATTTTGAAACTCGATACACCAAATTAGACACTCCATTTACTATTTTGGAATTTCAAGTTTAGATGCGAATTGAGCGAATTGAGTATACCTGACTCAAAACAACTCTTCAAAATATTAACAAGCCCTATAAGCCGGAATTTA
>CAKNXH010002337.1:370705-384845 GCA_932178445.1 Andricus quercusramuli | reverse complement strand
GTTTACATTTTAAATGATTAAATTCTAGCGATTTTAAATTTAAAGTGTGCAATGGCCAACGCTTTCAGTTTGAAGTTATTTACAAAATCGGAATTTTTCAGTAGAGAGAAAAAACATTCTGTAAAATCAAAATAACCATTTATAGGTCAGTGGAATTAGACATAAAAATCTAGTCAATTAACAAAAATTCCGAAGGTCTTCAAGAAAATTGTATAGTTGTTTTTTTATATGTTGAACATAAAATAAAATGTTGCAAAACGTGATCAGGTCGGCAATTTGTTTCAAAAAATTAATTTGCAAAATTTGCAAAATGTTGTTTCTGCTTTTTTCCATTGAGAAGAAACTATTATATGATTTGCAAAACTAAATACGTAACGCAAATTATCGCTTTTTATAAAAATAATAAACTGTAGATTTTCTCTCAATAATTGCATAAAAGGTGATAAAAGTACCCGTTTTATGGGCATAATTGAAAGCCAGTATGTGTTAATTTTATTAGAAGTTGTTTGAAAAAACGTCAAATGTTAATATTTCCGGAAAATATCAATAAATTCGGAAATAACCAATTTCTTATTGTTTTTGGGCTAATTTTTAAGATAATTTTCTGCAAGTCTGTTAGAATACTGTTCTATTAATTTGTTTTAATTCAGTTATGAAAACCTGACTTAATATCAATATTGATAAGTTCTTTAAATTATTAAGCTTAGGTTTTGATTGCATCGAAGGCAAAGTTCTAGAAAATATCTTATCAAGTCACTAAAATAATTTAAAAAATTATCTTTAAAACTAGCGCAAAGAGATTCAAAAATATTAATTGCTTTCTGATTTATTAACATTTTCCGGAAACATTAAAATTGATATTTTTTTAATAACTTCTAATAAAATTAATATATTGCTTTCAATTTAAGACCATTGGGCGTATAATTTTATCAGGTTTCGTGTAGTAATTGGAAGTAAATTTGGAGTTGAATATTTTTGAAACTGGAGTGCTTTTATAAAGTATTGAAAAAGATAGGTCTAGAAACTTTTGCATAGCAGTGTATTACATTCTATTATAAACTATCCAATGTAGGTATATTCTATTTCTGTAAAATTGAAATCTATCACTTATATTCCGAAAACAATAATTTTCCACGATTTTAAGGAAAATATAATTCTTAAACAAATAATAATTGCTTGAATAATTAAAAATTATTTACAAAATACTTGGAAACTCGTCCTTCAACAATTAAAAATAATACTATAATAATAATAATAAAAATTAGTAATTAATGAAATGTTAGCATCCGATTCAAACTTCGAAAACTTTTTTCAACTTTCAAAAATATTTTGATCAATATATTCATAATTAAATACTTTTATTCAATTTCAAATTCTATTCAAATATTATTGCATTCTAAAATACTCCATTTTTTTAACATTCAGTTTGGAATTTTTTGATTAAAAATTTTTGTTTTAATATTTAACAATATTTGACTGTTTATTTAAAATAAGAAATTATGAATCAAACATTCAAAAATAAACTAAATAAAATTGAATTATTTAAAATAAAATAAACCTCGAATCGTTCGAATTTCAGGGTGCTGAATGCAAACTTTAAAATTTGCATTGTTTCATTTTTTTAATTTTTAATTTGTAAATGACATTTTTCAAGAAACAACTTATAATCACTGAATTGTACTGCTTTTAAGTTAAAATAGTTTGAAAATGATATAATTTTGAACACTTACAAATTTCCCTTGAAGAAATCTGGACACGCTTTGCGGTTCGCTATATCTGTTATAATAAATTTAAAATAAGAAAGTAAAAATGAAATATTCAAAAATAAACAAATTGAAATGGAATAATTAAAAATAAAATAAGCCTAGAATCATTAAAATTCCAGATTGCTGAATGCAAACTAAAAAATTTGCATTGTTTCATTTTTTTAATTTACAAGTGACATTTTTGTCACTTTATCTGAAAGAACACATTGTGTCGCACTTATGTTACGCATCTACATTTCGAATTAGGCTAATTATATTTTATGAAGAATATTAAAAATTGAAATTTCATTATGAAAAATTCATTATTATGACACTTATCATTATTATTACACATCTGAGTACTCAGACTTATAAGAAAAATATTGAAAATTATTTCTTTTTTTCAAATTAAACACAGCATATATTCCTCCTGTTTATAAATAATTTACAATTGTTTAAACAATTATTATTCGTTTGAGAGAGGGAGGGAGGTAGAGATAGATAGAGGGGGGGGGAGGGAGAGAGAGAAGCCTCCATTCTGTGATATTAGACACAGCGCGTGTGTCAGAGGCCTGCGTTACACTTTCTAGTGGTGGTTCCATTTGAATCAGGCGCGACTCCCCATATCGAGGTTATGGTATATATATGGTATATATATGGTATATCCACCGTTATGGTAGACAAAAAAATTGAAATTTCCAAACTTATGTTGCACACGGAGGAATAGAAACCATATGTAAGCGCACACATGTTGTGGACGGGTTAGAAAGAATTAAACTAATCGAAAATACAGCATGTAAGTATGGAATTAGAAAAAACCATGAGAGGTGTGTCTGTTACTCGCATTAACATGATTAAAAAAAATAGATACGTTCGCCTGCACAACACAAGTGGCAATCGTTAAGGAAATAGAAAAGAATTGGTTTCGGAGATAAACCTATTCTTTCATTGGGCACTTCTCCTGATGGAAAATTAGCACATTAAAAAAAAAGAAATAATTCTCACTCTTTCGTTTATATCTGAAAATATTAATTTTTCTCTATTCTTCTCTTCCTTTTCCAAAGGTAATCCCGGTTTGTGTTGTCTGCCAGTTATAAACCGAATTCCACCTGTATGACGTGCGTAACTACAAAAGTGAAATTTTATGACTGGCCAGAAATAGAATCTCCAGTCTTGATAATGAGAATCTGGGTTATGTATAGTCTTTGTAATTCCCACACTCAAATCTTTCAGACGATGTGACAGTATGTGTTTTTCATCACTCAATATACCGAGTTAAACCCCGTTAATTCACATCACGCAAAAATGTTAGCATAAGACATTACAATTATCTCTGCTTGCAGCAAATATCCGGCTTTTATGACTCAAAAGAATTCTTCCCTACGTTGACATTGTACTGGAAACGAGGGGACTTGCTCGAGATAAAAATGTCGTAAATATTTCTGCGGTGTCTTATTTCCTGCTTCAAGAAATTCGGCGTTGATGAAAAAATATATAAACAAGTGGAAATAAATGTAAACTAGTTTAAAACGAAAATAAAGAATTTTATTTATCGCACGAACATGTATCTAATACTGATTGATACTGATATAAACACAAATCATAGGGGCATTTTACTCGTGAAATTGATGACAATTTTTCTAAAAGGCGCTGTTTACAATAGAAAACACATTTTTAGGCAAAGAAAAAAACGCAAATAGCAATTAAGAGAAATCGAAAGACTTCTTACTCTCTCATTCCTGCATGCTTCAAACCCTTATTCTAGATTTGACCCCCTACCCCCTCAACAAAATATATACAATCTTTGTAAAAACAAAACGAATATCAAAATATCATTTCAAAAAGTCTTAATTAATCCAGAAATAAATGATTAATTTTATCGCAGTTCAATATTCACTATGTCGAGTCAGGTGGAATCTTCCTTGATTTTGCCGAGTCTGACGTTCGAATCACAGGTCGGAAATTCGATGTTACATTGCTGGAGTTTCTAAAAACAATTGGAGATATTTCTGGAGGTTGCCCATAACATGCCAATTTATCTAACCTTTTCTGGGTTGCGGAAGATTTCGCGGGTGTGTCGACATCCAGAGGCGTTTTTGCTATCGAGAAATTTGGACTATTAAATCCAGGACTTCCGGGAATTGGGGTTAAATTTGAGATTCCCTGAGCTGAAACTCTTGAAACAGGCTTTTTCGGGATAAGTGACGATATTTCCTCTCCGCATTTTTTCGAATAAGCGATTGGATCCTGGAAAAAGGAATACAACCAAATTATATTTTTAGACGTGTTTATTGGCAGGGAAACAGCATCAATATAACATTAATGTTATTATAATAGTGCGCAATAGTAATCGGTAGAAAAATACAGTAAACTTCCACTTATTTGAACGGTCTACAAAAGTACCCGACCATTATTTGAACGCTGGAGGGGCCCCCACCTCCACCGCGAGTCCTTATGTTACTTTTAACAAGCACGGTCATTAGGTATTTTCACTTCAACCATCAGCTAACTTCACTTCATTGAGTGCTGAGGGGAAAACAATAGATCAAATGCATGGGACAAAACTTTATTTTGGTAATATCTTCATAATGAATAATAATTAGTACTATTTTATTATGTCATTGAATAGTTCTTAAAAAATGAAAACTATTTTTCAAATACATTTATATAGAAAAAATTAGTTTTTACGAAGATATTAACAAAATAGGGCAAAAATGGAGCGAATCCCATGCATTTGATCCATTGTTTTCACCCCAGCAGTTAACAAAGTGAAGTTAGCTGATTATGAAGTGAAAATACCTAATTGCCTGCCCAGGCCGAAAAAGCGCGGGTTGATTTGAAATTAATAAATATTATCAATAATAATGTACAGATAAATACACCCGACATTCTTAGAACTTAGATCATGCCTAGAACTGTTGGCCCACGCAGTTTCTCAGCTCAAGGGGGCGAGAGACGGTTGCGACTCTTGCATGAAAAACACCAGCAGCGTGGGGACAAAGACACAGTACGCGGGTACTCACATGCAGGGATTGCGTAATATTACGTATTACAATTGGAAACGGTTCAGACAGTCCACATTGGGTTGAAGGGATATTTTTTTGTGTCAAAATTCATTATCTTTTGACAGAAATAACATAGTGAATTAAATCCTGTTGGAAGTTGTAGATAAATACTTGCAGAAAATAGGAAAAATAGAGAGTATGTGAAAAAACATTTTTAACCTGAAAAATCGATGTCAAAGTTGACAGTTTTTAGTTAAAATTTAGATTATCGATTACCTCTAGGTATCTAGGACTTAGGGAACGTACCCATACTACGTGACGCGTTTTTCTTTTGTTTATATCGTTGTATCCTCTTTAACTGCATGGAAATATTATTCTTATCTTTATTTAAACAAAAGAAAAACGCGTCACGTAGTATGCGTACGTTCCCTTAAGAGTTCGGAGAAGATAGTAATTTACGATACGAGAA
Source organism: Andricus quercusramuli (assembly GCA_932178445.1). Lineage (NCBI taxonomy): Eukaryota > Metazoa > Arthropoda > Insecta > Hymenoptera > Cynipidae > Andricus > Andricus quercusramuli. The sequence continues at coordinate 379,626 of CAKNXH010002337.1, read as the reverse complement.
TTGCCAACTAAAACTCAATATAATAGAATCAAAAAACGACTCAAATATTACGCGGCCTTTAGACTAGTGAGTTTTGTGGCATGACTTGAGGTCATGGAAGGATGGGTGGAAATGTCTGGAAGGTTAGCATATAGTTCTTGACACAGGAGTGCAGACAAGTTTTTGGAGGAAATATTCCAAACGTAAAAGTAAATTATAAAAGTCTGAATAGTAATATTTCTTAAATTTTTAATCTATTTGCACAGTCATGACCCATTCTTTTGTCGATTGACGACCTTTCAGTATCACGAAATACAAGCAACTTTCCGAAATTTGAGGTTGGAGTGCCACTAACCACAAATTTCGGACAGTTGATCGTATTTCGTGACACTGAAAGATCGTCAATCGACAAAAGAATTGAACACGACTGAGAAAATAGATTCTACACTTCAGAAATATTATTAATCGTACATTTACGATTAACTTTAAGGTTTAGAAGATTTTATCGAAAAAGTTATCTACATTCCCATGACGTCACACTAAAATATGTACTCCATTCAAGGCTTCCCGCTCTTCAGGCCTCTTTTTTTAATTGGTCAGCCGCTGACGGATGCGTGACCGTATATCCCGTACAGTTGTACAGGGAGCGTGGTGAGAGGTTACAAGTTCAAATAAGTGGGTGTAGGAGGGGCTCAAATATTCGGAAGTTCAAATAAGTGGAAGTTTACTGTAATAGAATTAGTACTTAGCGCCAACTAGCACTACTTGTTTGCAACCAGTATAGGGCTCGCCCTCACTTCACAGATTGAAAATAATGTGTATAGGAAGGGCAAACTCAGACGTGTGATTGGGGCGGTCGCCCCCGGGATTTAGGAATACAAATTACACAACAAGTCCAATATAAGGCCAGTTTCGGGGGTCGCCTCGCAGTGGTCGTGGCACTAAACTCGTCGTTGGAAACGTAAACAGTCAGGGTCGTATGAACCATTTCTGTTAGATCTTTCTCCCGTTTTCGTCGCTTCCGCTGACTGCTCCCCCGTTACTGGTGGCGACGCATTGTTGACATTGCCTATGCGCTGAGAAACTGCGTGGGCCAGCAGTTCTAGGAAGAACTAAATCCGTCGGCCTTATATTGGTCTTCTTGTGTAAAAATGGTTGAATTTGTATATCAGGTACATGTCAGGAATTTTCGAAACAAAAAAACTTACTACAAAACAGTGGGATTATCAAACATGTAATTAAAATTTTAACCAAAAAGATACATTTTCATCCAAGAAGATTCATTTTCTACTAAAAAATACGAATTACCAACAAAATACACCAATTTTAAACCAAATAGTTGCATTTTCAACCTAAAAGATTTTTGTACCAAAAAAGACGAATTTTCAACCAGAAAGATTAATTTTATACAAAAAAGTCGAATTTTCAACAAATTACATAAATTTTCGGCAAAATAATTGAATTTTCAAACTAAAAAAAAATTAAACTTCTACAGAACAGTTGAATTTTCTACGAAATTCTTGAATTTCCAAAACAAAAAGTCGAATTTTCTATATACTTGAAACAGTTGAATTGTCAATCCGAAAATGTGACATTTCGATAATAAAGATACTTTTTCATCAAAGGGAAGTTGGAAAAAATAGTTCATTTTTCAACCAAAGAGATGAATTTTCTGCCAAAATCAAGAATTTTCAATAACAAAAAAGAATTTTTAGGAAAGGCAACTTTGAAGCAAGGAGTTAAATTTTCAACATAAAAAGATGAATTATCAACAAAAAATATAATAGTTAATATTTAAAAAAAAGTTTTGAATTTTTCATAAAAAATAATTTAATTTAACCAAAAAGACGAATTTTCAACCAAATAGTTGAATTTTTAGTCTAAAAAAATCAGTCTTCAACCAAAAATGGAAATTTTAAATTTTCAAGCCAAAGGGGTGAATTTCCCACAAAACAGCTGAATTTTCAATCCAGAAATACGGATTTTTAACAACAAAAATTGAATTTTCTACCAAATTGTTGAATTTTCCTCGGAATTTTCAAATAAAAAAAGACATTGCTTCTAACAAACAGTTAAATTTTCAACTAAAATTATGAATCTTTAAACAAAAACTGAATTTTTAATGAAGTACTTCAACTTTTAACCAAAGAGTTGAATTTAAAAAAATGTGCCTCATGTAAGATAGCATAGAAAAATAGTTGCCCTCCACCCCAACTAAAAGACTTAAAGCAATTTATACACGACCCCAAGTATGTATGAGCTTTTAGTTTTTTTTTCTAAATGTGAACACTATAATTGAAATATGGAATATATATGGAATTTATCGCCTTATTGCATTCAATTTGCAAAGTTATTTTAAATATTGAGAAGACCCTCCCCAACCCTTAACATGCATTTGTTAAAGTAAATTCATAATCGCCCCTTCCGAAAAGTTTTCTGGATCCGTCTTTGGTTTATAGTGGCATACATTTTGAAAAAATAGTAGCAACATATTGGAACGAATTTTTTACAATCATAAACGTATAATATAATTCACGCAGGCTGTGGGTGGATTAGAATACTTTCTAAAAAAATCGCATTAGTGACATAAGTCGAATAAAATTTCGACAAAAATTTCTCTCTAGGAATACAGAATAGAAGTTTCAGATTAAGAGGGCTGAAACAAAACCCTAAACCCAAAAATGAATTGCCTCATTTTACTATTGAAAATAGCCAATTTTTCACTCCGAATACAGACTTGATTCAAAATAGAAGTAGGCCCTAAGTATCTAACAAATATGTAATTCTAGTATTTATTGAGTAAAATTATTTGATTTAAATTTAATTCATTTAATTAATAATTTAAATTAAATTATTTTTTTCAAATTAATTAAATTTTTTATTGTTAGTAATTTTTAAAAATAAATTTAATTAATTAGTTAAATTAATAATTAATAACATTCAATTTAATTTATTATTTTATTAATTTATGGACTAAAATGAGGCAATTCAATTTTGAGGTAAGAGTCTGGTTCCAACGCCCATAAGAACTTCAATTTACAATCTATATTTTTTAACGAATAGAAATTAATTGTTAAAACCATTAATTTTTAAGTTATAAGGCATATAAAAATGAAAGGAAACAGTATTTAAAAGAAATTCTATAAAATTATATTGATAATTTTGCATTCTATGCTGGTATTCTTAATTTTTTAAAAGCTTTATTGTGGAAATTCTAAAATTAATTTACGGAAGTGCTATTTTGATATTTTGTTATAATTTGATGAGATTTTATATAAAACTTCTTAATTAAATTTCTTATTCCAGGGTTGCTACAGAATTTTGATTTCTAAATTCCAGGTTTTTTCAAAGGTAATTGAAAAAATTGTAAACCTCACACTGGCTGATTAAACTCTGATTTGAAAAATTCAGTACCAGATACGTACACGATAAATTTGATTTTTAACTATTTTTGGATTCCAGAAATATCTACATGCATTGAATTATTTAAAACTAAATTAGCTTCCAATTTTACGGACGCCCATATATTACGAATTATTAGCCAATAAAATGATTGATCTAGTTTTTTTTAATTGAATAATTTCTAGGTTATAATTTGTTGTTATAAATTTAACTTTTTGCAAAGTCGAAACATTTTAATTTTCTGTTCCGTTTAATTGCAACTTGATTATTTTCCAAACTTGAAATTTTTCTCTTGGAATTCTTATTAATTAGGAAGTACTTCTAATTCGAACTATTTTTAAAACAGAAATCTTTGAAATTTTTGAATTTAATGAAAGATGAATGTTTCTACTTGGCACTTATTTATTTGAAAATTAAGCTTTTATACTTTGAAACAGTACGATTGAAATATCAATTTGTTCACTTTTCAATAATCGAATTTGAAATTATTCGATTTCAGATGTTTTTGACTTCAAAATGTTAAACCAATAATAATGTTATAATTTAAAATGGTACGCTTTGGAAAGATTTTTCTGTAAAAAGTTGAAAATTTACAATATCAGTTTAGGAAATGAAGAATAGATTAATTAAAAATGTTTTTGATTTTTCTTTGGGGCTATTTTGCGGTATATATTTCTGTACTTAAGATGGTAAAAATGTTATTTTAGCCAATCAGGGAAGAAGCTCGAAAATATTTTTAACCCTTGTGTGCACACTAGGGTGGTCCAAAAATGCATTGGGAACATTTTTTTTGAATTTTTATGGGGACACTCCCCAAATTTGTTCGAATACACACAAAAATTAATATATTTTTTTTTGTTTTGAAAAAAAAAAAGATATTTAGGGGTGCCCCAATCTCTCAATATTATCTTAATCGAGTTGAAACTCAGCATTTCTCTTCACAATTAGCCATAGAATACGAGTAAAATATCAATTTTCAAATAAAAACAACATAAGTCTGTTTTATAGAGTCACAAAGAAACCCGATAAGTGAAAAAATAGGTTTTGAGAGTTTTTGGCGCTAATTACGACTTTTTTGCGGTTTTTTAAATGCGAATTGTTTCTAATACATAAAATATTACTTTATACTAAAAATTAGATGTCTTCATGAATTGTTTCAACAATTTATTATTGTTTTTAGCAATTTTCTCATAGAATGGAGTTAGAAAGACGCGGTTTTTTCACAAATTTTCCATTTGTTGTCCAATTTTCAACTAGAGGGAAGTGATAGTTCATCAATGTTAACGAGAGTGATTGTTTTAACAATTTATTAATAATGTTCATAATATTCTCTTAGAAAAATGCTACAAAATTGCAAAAAAAAAATCACTGTAGCGAAAATGATTGTTTCATGTCCATCTTCGTCTATATCAATTGCGCCTGATAGTTGCGGGTTTTCGGCAATTTTTACCTTTCTGTCCTTTTTCACTTAGTGAGGTGATAATTAATTAAATTTAACAAACAAGTTGTTTAAACAATTTGGTATTGTTTATAACTATCTTTTCTGAGATAAGTGCTAGAAAGTGGTGGTTTTTTCTAAAAAAAAATTACTTTGCTTCGCCTGCTTGATTACTAACAATTAATAAATAAACATTAGAAAAAACTATATTTTAAATAATCTATTTCCTTTTTGTGAATTTATTTTTCTCAAATAAAGCAGATATTTAAAATATGCTTCAAATTTTCTACACGGATCATATTGAATACAACTTTGCCTTGAATAAGTTACTGAAAGACTTCAATGAGGTGTCAGAAATGCAGCAATTGTTATTGTTATTCTATTCTTTGTTTTTGCCTCTTGTGTAAAATAGCAATTTTTCTTTAAATTAATTTTTTTAAGCATTGGGAAATCAGCAACTATCAGGCGCAATTGATATAGATGAAGATAATCCTAAACAATAATAATTTGTTTAAACAATCATTTTGATAAATCTAATTACTTATTAAGTCACGCCTAATGAAAAATGGACAAAAAAGTTGAAAATTTCAGTAACAACCGCAACATTCTACCAATTAAGCAAAGAAAATATTATTAACAATGATAATAAATTGTTTAAACAATTATTTTGTTAATTTGATTTCATTATTACTTCACTACAAATGAAAATTGGACAAAAAGCCAGAAATTTGAAGAAAAAAACCGCATCTTTCTAGCATTATTAATAATAAATAATAAATAACATTATTAATAATTATAATAAATTGTTTAAACAATTAATTTTCTTGACTCTAATTAATTACTTAACTTATCTTAGTTGAAAATTTGGCTAAAAGTGATTTTTTTAACTGCAATTTTGTAGCATTTTTCTAAGAGAATATTATTAAAATTATTAATAAATTGTTTAAACAATCACTCTTGTTAACATTGATGAACTATCATTTCCCTATAATTGAAAATTGGCCAACAAATGGAAAATTTGTTAAAAAAACCGCGTCTTTCTAACTCCATTCTATGAGAAAAATTGCTAAAAACAATAATAAATTGTTTAAACAATTCATGAAAACGTATAATTTTCTGTACAAAGTGATATTTTATGTATTAGAAACAATTGGCATTTAAAAAAACCGCAAAAAAATCATAATTAGCGAAAAGAAATTGGAAAACCCATTTTTTTACTTATGGGGTTTCTTTGGGACCATATAAAACAGACTTATGGTGTTGGTATTTGAAAAGTGATATTTTATTCGTATTCTATGGCTAATTGTAAAGAGAAATGTTGAGATTCAACTTGATTGAGATAATATTGAGGATTCTGAATAAGATTTACAAAAACGTATTTTTTTTTATGGGAAATACATGTTAAACTTCATGGGGCTTGCGGCACCCCTAAATATCATTTTTTTCAAAACAAAAAACATAGATATATTTTTGTGTGGATTCGAACAAATTTGTGGGGGTGTCCCCATGAAAATTCGAAACAAAATTTTTGGATCACCCTAGTGCACACCCAACTTTATCCACGTTGTTACACACCTATACTACCCGGACATGCACCTCCTTTTTTTAATGTTTGAAATAATTATGCACGTACATTATTGCACGTCGGGTTGCCATACATAGAATGTAATGAATAATGAAATTATTATTTAATAATTACTTCTATTATTATTCTACTATTATTACTCAACACATTTCACGTGCATGATACGAATAACTTCATAAGAAATTAATAATTGACTCAAAATTGAATTTGTTATGGTGGATACCCCCGGGTAGCCTGGATGTGCACTAGGGTGGTCCAAAAATTCGACTTTCGATTTTTGGCGATAACCCCCCCCCCCCAGGGGGGGGGTGTTGGGGGAAAAGAAATTCGGGAATTTTTTTTCAACGTTATTCCGTGCCCCCGGGCTTTTTAAATTAACATGGGGTTTTAAATGGGGAAAGTTCGATTTTCAAAAAAATGGAAAAAAGAAGTACTTGTTATACATTTTTTGTCAATTTAAGTATTGTCATCTCTTGAGGAGTATTTAAGGAATGATTTCCACCCAATAACTTTTAATTTTGACACACCTAAGCCCTTTTAATTGTGCCCGGAAAATGCCCCAAAAAATGCAAAATAGCAGTTTTCTATGAAATTCATGCTAAAGACGGTATTTTTAAACAATTTTTCAACATGCATTATTTTTAATCGATAAGTGACGAGTTTTAAAGTATATTTTAAATAATTTTAAATTGTTTAAACAATTAGTATTTGTTTAAACATTTTGTTTCCCTCTGTAAATCGTGAAAAGTTATTATCTTTCGGAATAAATCGTACAAAGTTGATGAGCGTAAAGAGTAATAGTTCTTGTTTAACTTATTTGGTAATTATTTAAACAATTTGCATTTGTTTAAACAATTTTTTCTCCCTAAAATCGTGAAAAGTTATCATTTTCCGAAAATAATTACACAATTAAAGAATGTTTAAAGCAATACATCTTTGAAAGATGTTTGGTAATTATTTAAACAATTTTGACTTGTTTAAACAATTTTTTCCCCCTGTAGAGCGTGAAAAATTATTACTTTCTGGAATTAATGACACAATTAAAGGAATTTAAGAGTAATATTTTTTTTTACAGAATATTTAGCAATTTTTAAAATAAATATTATTTGTTCAAACAATTTTTGTTTGTTTACAAATTTTTTTCTCTGCAAATCGAGAAAATTGATTCTTTTCAGCAATTAATGGCACAATTAACGAATTTTAAGAATAATATTTTTTTGCTTAAGATACTTTGAAATTATTTAAACAATTAATAATCATTAATATAAACCATTTTTGCAGTCTGTTATGAGTAGTTATTTTTTCAGATCATATTCGTTAAAATGAATAATTTTTCAAATGAATTTCGGGTAATAAGCATCAACAAACATTTTTAAACAAACAAAAACTGTTCAAACAAATAAAAATTATTTTAAAAATTGCTAAATATTCTGTAGAAAAAAAAATATTACTCTCAAATTCCTATAATTGTGTCATTAATTCCAGAAAGTAATAATTTGTCACGCTTTACAGGGGAAAAAATTGTTTAAACAAATCAAAATTGTTTAAATAATTACCAAACATCCTTCAAAATGTATTGCTTTAAACATTCTTTAATTGTGTCGTTATTTTCAGAAAATAATAACTTTTCACGATTTACAGGGGAAACAAATTGTTTAAACAAATACTAATTGTTGAAACAATTTACAATTATTTAAAATATACTTTAAAACTCGTCACTTATCGATTAAAAATAATTCATGTTGAAATTTTTTTTAAAAATACCGTCTTTAGCATGAATTTGATAGAATTCTGCTATTTTGCATTTTTTGTGGCATTTTCCGGACACAATTAAAGGGGTTCAGGTGTGTCAAAATTAAAAGCTATTGGGTGGAAATTATTCCTTAAATACTCCTCAAGGGGTGACAATACTTTAATTGACAAAAAATGCATAACAAGTACTTCTTTTTTCCATTTTTTTGAAAATCGATCTTTTCCCATTTAAAACCCCATGTTAATGTCGAAAGCCCGGGGGCATGGGTTAACGTTGAAAAAAAAAAATTACGGAATTTCTTTTTCCGGAAAATGAACAAAATGGGGGAGTTTTATCACCAAAAATCGAAAGTCGAATTTTTAAGGTATAAATTTGGACCACCCTAGTGCGCACACAAGGGTTAAAGAGAAAGTAAAGAAATAGTGCCACTAGCGGCCAATTACGAGTAAATAGTGGCATTACTGGCATTGCTAAAAAAAAACGTTTTGAATAGTAGCATGAGTCCGAGCTCTACCACCCTAATAGCACGGAACGTTCCTGAGACGTTCCCGGAACGTGTAAAATGTCCGCCGCTTGGGTACGTTCCAGGAACGTTCCACTGGAAGGTTCCAAACATAAATTAACGTTATTGTTATTATTATCAATAAATATCGTGTAAATCGTAAGAAATAGCTCAAAATTGATGTCAGTTTATGATACGGAGATCATATTATGGTGACACTGTACTTGAGTTCTTGGAAAAATGCGTACAAACCAATATTTGT
>CAKNXH010002337.1:359557-370695 GCA_932178445.1 Andricus quercusramuli | reverse complement strand
ATTTTAATGCCTTTCTCAGGGAATAGGTTTCTGGGTCAACCCTAAAAATAACAATAATGGAAAGTTCCCCTCAGGTCCCAGCGGAACGTTCCTGGAACGTTCCCAAGAGGCGGACATTTTACACGTACCGGGGACGTTTCTGGAACGTTCCGTGCCATTAGGGCAGTAGTAAAACGGTGTTTCAGCTTAACTTTTTTATCCGTTGTTTATACTTGTATCTATCTGCTGACTCGAAGTGCCTCGACATTTTTGTGATGGATAATGAAAGTTGGTATATAAAAAAATTGCATTCGAGCGCCAAATTCATGCGTTTTCAGCTAAGTCGACGAAGTACTTCTTTTGTAACTATTTGTAACTATTGATTAATGATATGCAAAAGAATCTCAGTTTACAAGAGTTACTCACGCTTATCTTCGTTTTTAGATCTTCGAAAGCTTCCAATAAGTGAGTCTGTCGAGGATTTTGAGTGAAGATCGTCCTTTCGGAACAATAACAAACAGGAATAGTCCACAAAGCATTTCGGGCCCGACGGCATTCCAAATTGCTGCACGCAATTAAGGATCCTACAGTGAGAATATTCGAAAATCCATGGGACGAAAGACCTTGCCAAAATAAAATTGACAAATACGTAGAGGAAGAACTGTTTTCGTTTGGATAAGACACACAGACTGCTTCAAAATTCTTCATTCCCTAAGTTAATTAGAAATTTATTAGTCGAAATGCCTAATTTATTCCCGATATTCAATCATTTTCTCCGATTACTTGAAACTAAAGCCACAGTTTAAAAAAACTTACATGAGGAGTATTTCCGATCCATGAAACGACCCCGACTGTGTCCAATTCACAATAAGGTGGTTCAAAACCAGAGGCAGCGACATCTTTTATAGGAGTGTAAATTCTGGATGGATACGGCAGTTCCAACGTTGGTTCAGATTTGAAGACAGCTTGCCTGCTAGCTGTGAGATTCAAATCGCCGTCCCTGAAACTAGAAAACAAATATAATCATAAAGATAAAAAGACTTAAGGATTATTTTTCTTCTTGAATCAGAAAAGAAGGAGTTGTTAGTAGATTATTTCATACCCATTTCCGTAAGCACTTATATTGAAGATTGAGAAGGAACCACCTTCTTTAAGAATGCTGACCTCTTCGCTTTTTGACCAAATCGTTAGGATGGCGTTCTTTTCTCCTTCCACAATTCGAACTTTTTGAACCGGAACTACGTTCCTCGGTGGTGAACGATTGGCTTCTATTTCCTGGGCTATTTTAGATTGCAATCTTTCCTGTTTAGCTTGACGACTGTCCATAAGCTTTTGTCTTTGAGATTCGGTCAAATAGGACTTATAGAGACAAATACAAATTTATTATTGTGATACTAATGACAAGAACTAAGAAATTTTAATAGAAAATAGAGAATTTCAAAGAAAAATTAAGTCTTAGAATTTATTCGTTTTTAGATCTATATTAAATTTATTCTTAATCACTCACTCCAGAATCGTAATTTATTAAAGATTCCGAACTGTCTTCTCCAGAAGAATTTTGTTTTCCTTCGTACCTTTCTTGTAGCTTGGCAACAATCGCCTCTACTTTTGACTGAAACGCTTGCTCATAAGCCGCTTGTGCCTTTTCTTCATTTTTGGCATTTCGATAAACTAAGAAAAATGTCATGGAAAGACAGATTATTATTATTACAATCTTATTTCCAAGTTAACTTCAAAATCAGTGTGATCACTAAACGCTTATAAAAAAATTCTCAGATTTTACGGCTTCCAACAATAAAATTGTTTCCTGGTCACAAAAATAAAAAATCCAAGCTTTTGAATCTGAACATTTTTTTATTTGAAATATTTACAACTAAACTGCATTAATGAATAATTGAAAATTGGAGGGATTCTAATTTGAATGAGATTCATTTTTAAAGAACTTAAAAATAAGAAGACACAATTTCAAAATTAAATAAACTAGAATTCGAGGTCTCAAAACTTGATTAGAAACTCTCCAAATGAGAATCATTTAAAATTATCTTATCTTTCAAACTAAAAACCACTAAAAATAAATAATTTTCAGTGAAGCTCTTAATATTGAAAAAATGTCAGTACTAAACATTCAAAATGAATAATTTTTAATTTTAAATGTTTCAAATTGAACATTTACAAACTCCAAGTGTTAAAAATTGAATAATTGATTCATCTAGAAAAATGTAATTATATATAATATCATAGGATGATATGAAAAAATGTGAGGATAAGAAAAACGTTTCTTTTTGAAAGCCCTACAAGAAAATCACAGGGATCACAGCGCAAAAGGAGCTGAAAAAGGGGAAATAGGCTGATTTTCTCACGAAAAAGGGGGAAATAGTGGAAAGATTAAACATTTATTTTTATATCTCGAAAGAAACAAACAGTCTTTTTATAAGAAATGTTATCGGTTAATATCATCTGTTTTCTTTTTTAAATTTACAATTTAAAATTTTGAAAAAAAATGTTGGCTTATTTAACGTTTTTTGAAAATGTAAAAAAACATGCTTTTTGGATTGATTCGAATTTGAAATTTCTTCACCTTGAACCAAAGAAGCATGCTATCATTTTTTATTCGTGAGAAACATTTTTGCGTGTGTATATAATGTTCCAAAATCGCAAAAAATATGAAATGTCAAAAATCACGACAAAAGTTTTTTTCCGAAAAAGCAAAATAATAAAAGGTTTCCTTGGTTCAAGCTGAATAAATTTCAGGTTCGACATATTCAACTTTTTTCTTAAATGTGTGCATATGACTCAATCAAAAAAAAACATGCTTCTGCAAATTTTCCAAAAAATTGTTACTCCGAAAAAAATTTATTTTTGAATTTCGTAATTTTTTATTACTGTTTACTACTAAAAGCTGTAAATACAGCAAATTCGTCATAATTTTCTAACTAATTGGAAATATTTTCAATTTGAAATCGTTAAATTTTACTAATTTAATTTTTTGTTCACTTTTGTCGAATGCCAACCCACAAGTTTTTTTCCCTCAGCTCCAACGATTTAATTTGTTTTAGCATTTCCACTCCGTCCTACTCTTATGTGCTTTTAAACTTAAATTACAAATGGCTCAAGTTAGAACATTTAACATTGCAGTTGATGAATTTGGAATATTCTACTTTTTATTTAGGTAGGCATATGCAGTGTTTACCTTCTAACACTTGTTAAAAAATTTACTATATATTTTGTAATGTTATTGGCACGTTATTTATTCATAAATAATTTATGTAATTGCTATGATTGCTTTAATTATTATTCAATAATGGGTACACTTACTAATTTCTCGAATTTTTCGCATAATTCAAATATTGTATTTTCAAATATCGTATATTTAAACAGAAAAGGGGAAAAAGGAGAAGTTTTTTTGAGAATAGGGGAAAAATGAGAATTTCAAGAAAAAAGGGGAAACTAAGAAAAGAAGGATAAGACGGTGCACCCTGTAATCATAACAACTTTTTGAATTTACTTGAAAAATCGTCAATTCAATATTTTAATCGCACAAAGAATAATGAAAAATAAAAAATTCCATTTTGCGGTCAAACAATGCAAGTTACGAAAAAGATGAATAAACGAAAGTTGTGCACCAAAAACAGATCTACAAATTCGTTATTGATCACTTTTTGATTTGAGACGCGGTTTTTTATTTATTCGTAAAAAACTACGCTAAAAAATTTAGACAAACGACACAAGCTACGAAAAAAATAAATAGACCAAAGTTGTTCAGCCAAAAAAGAGCTACACATTTTTTATTAACCATTTTTGGATAAGACGCTTAGTTTTTGTTTCAATCGTGAAAAATGACATTACAAATAAATGAATTAAATTTTTGACATAAAGACACAAAGTACAATGAAATGTTTAATAACAAAATTGTTTTTAAATTAGATCTGAAAATTTGTTTTTAACCATTTTTCCCCACAAGACACGTGATGAGAATGTGTTCGTTGAAGCGTACCGAGCGCGTACTTAGAGAATTTTTTAATTTAAGATTCTTGTATTTATTTATACTTAGTTTATTATATTGCAAACAAGACCTAAAATAAGCCCTCATATATATTTTAAGCATCATATTTTAGAAGCATTGGAACACAAATTTTGTTACTTAATATTTAAAGAACGTATTTCAAATCAAAGTACCCTTCATGGTCCTGCTCAACATTATTTTTTCATAATTAGGGTTACGACTAATGTCAAAAAGTGTTTTTCTTGAATACAAAATACCATTTTTTTCAAAAAGTTACTAAGCGAATTTTGATGATTTTTTTATTTTCACCCATATCATAAAACTGAAAATGGCAAACCTGCAAAATGAAATAAGTAATTAAATTTAATTCTGTTAAAAATTAGCAATGCCAGAAATAGGTAAGTTTTAACATTTTTAATATTTGGGATAAAAAAATAGAAAAATAAAGGAAATTAAAAGCTAATATTTTTTAAATTTCACTTTTCAATACTAGACAAATTTAAGTTGATTATTTTGAAATAAATAATACAAAATTTTAGAATCCGGCATTCAAAACTGCTCGATTTGAAATTTTGAACATTTTCTCAATTGAACATTTCAGAATCAAAGCTTACAAAATTCCAAAATTTTAATCCCTAATTCTTGAAGCCTTTCACAATATATAAAGCTTCAATCAAAACTTATTCAATTCTGAATGTGTTAAACTTATAATTGTTTAACTATAAAGATTATAAAGCTTTCGAAAAAAGTATTAAAATTAAAATTTTGTTAAAATAACCGCATAAAAATTATGAGGGTCAACGATGTCAATTTTTAAATTAAAGATTTGAAAGTTAAACTATTTTAGGATAAGGCACTGCTATTAGAATGATTTTAAAATTGAACTTTTAAAGTGACATTCAAAGGGATTGGGTAGATTTTTCTATTAAAAAGTAGAAAAATCCCGGTCAAAAAGTAAATTTACTATCATTTCCCGCTTTATGTACTACTAAAAAATTTAACGGTTTCCCGGTCCAGCAGCCACCCTGAAATTCTGAAAATAAGGAAATGGATATAGACTTACTTGACTGACCATCGGCGGTTTTTTCTCGAAACAATGTTGGATATATCCTGGAAACGACGACAGTCACTTTCCCAATTAATCCTCCATTGGGATCAATAGTTTTCAGACTTGTTGGTATTGGACCTGACTGGCGTTGATATCCCAATTTCGCATCCCATCTTGCTCTTCTTGTGCAGTTTGTGTGGATTTTTAAACAGACATCGGCAGACTTCTACAATAAGTAGATTTATATATTGTAAGAATTTAGATTTAAAATGTACATAGAGGACAAATAAACTGTAATTAGTTTTTAAAGGAAATTAAAAATAATTCTTCCTTTCGAAGAAAACAAAAATTGGAAATGGAACTGGTTTTATGTAAATATAAATAATTGAATATAATACTTTTTTAGATAAAGAAGAGATTCTTTACCTCGAGCGGAAAACAACCTCTATCACAGTTAAGTAGTTCCGCTCCATAGGTCACGATTTTGGTACCTTCTTGAACTTTTCCGTCTATAATTTTGTTTACCATTACTGCGTCAAATGAAACAGGTAAACTATACCAGCCATCAGTAACTTCAACCTTCCATCGCGGAGTTCGTAATAAAATTCTGGGATCACTTTCGTTTTTTTCGTTATCAGTACTCTTAAATACATACAAAAAGAAACAAAAATGTTGACAATATAGAAAGGTAGTCAATCAATATTCTTAAAAATAAATTCCCGATAACTTATCTTTTAAAATGCAAGTCTTCAAGAAATCAAAACTTAACGTCTCTGTCCATAGAAGTGTAAACTTGTTTTTAACTCAAATTTATAATTTTATGTTTATATCGCACATCTTCAGAAAAGGAATCTTTCCCCATGTTAATTATTTTGGCTCAATGGAAAATCTTTACAAATCGTTTTATTTGATAACAAAATGTTTACCTCTTCTATCGTAGCGATGCAAAGAACCATTCTTTTCGAAGGTACATCATCCTTCTCCAAAATTTTTCGGATAGCAGAACGTTGTGATCTATCTATTTCTCTATCGTACCTGTACTTTAAATCTTTCATCACTCTATCTGGCGTTAGCATTCTAAACAGATTTTGTAATTAATAAGTTATTTTGTAATTAATAACTTATTATAGTTTAATTCTAGATCAGGAATTTCTAACTTTGATCTATTTCTAGATTATTTACCTTGGAATATCTGCACAACCTAATTTTACTCTATCCATAGAAGCCAATTTCCAAACGATCCACCGATAGTGATTCCGCACCCAATCTGGAGGAAGAAGCTTAGGATCGACTCCAGGGCTTGCCTCGAAAGCTCTTTCGAATTCCGTCACTCCAGCTGATCCGCTTGCGTCCAAAATTAATCTTCCACCGTCTCCAACATCCAAACTAACCAGATTACCGCTTGACATACTAATTTATTCAAATGATATTTAACTGTCAGTCAATTACGAATAAATAATTCAATTTTAGATCGAGAAAACTAAAAATTAAACAAACCTATTAACATCTGTGATTCGAAATTTGTAGCTTCCAGCCGTTGATGCAGAGATTTCCAGAACATCAGGATCAATTCCTTTCTTCCTTAGCTATTAATTAAATTGAACTTAAATTATATAAAATAAATAAATAATATTAAGGCCTAAAAATTCGTCTTACTTCTTGCAAACTACGATACGTTGGAGCAAAACCTCTCGAAAAGTGATTCAAAGAAATCCTGGCATTTAGATTTTTTTCTCTATTATCCAACAGACTTCCTTTTATCGGTTTCGGCCTCTGTTTTTTCTTCCTAGCTATAATCATGTCCTGTAAAATAAAGGAATATAAAAATTAAATTTTAAGATTTTTCGAAAATATCTAAACGCTAGGGCTTGGCGTAAAATAAAAATGGTTAGAAAATGCAACCCCTGTTTTCCTTTTCACCTATAAAGAAACGGTGTAAAATGTGGTCCGTATGAAAAAATGTTTTCAGAAAAAAAGGGCGATAGCAGTAAAAAAACATTTTTGATATTTTTTAAAATCAGTGACCATCTTTTTTGAGAAAAAAATTAGAAACACAATATCATCAAGTCAATCTGTGCAAAAATTTCTATTTTTGAACAAAAAGGCTCAGAAGCATTATGAATCCAAAAATCAGTTATTTTGAAAAAACATATTCGAAAAGCTCAATATATGCAAGAAGAATTGCATAGAAAGGCCTCAAAATATGTTTCCAAACAACGTTTTAATCGGCTCGTTAGAGACAAGTATATAACAAGATGAAAAAAGAGGGTGAGAATTGGAAAAAGAGACAACCAAGCCATCCTCACTCTCATTTCCTTTCTGTCGACCATCTTTTGTTTTATTTACTAGTGGACTTCATGCAAAATATAAATCACGATTTTCGATCCTTGAAGACCCTAATTCGTTAGTTTTTGATTGCTATTTAAAATTTTGCAAATCTTATTTGTTTTAAATTCAAATTTAACATTCTTCTTTGAATCCCTCGTGGAAAAGCGTTCACAAAAAGTTAAAAAAAACTTTAATAATTTTTGCAGGATACTACAACTAAATATAAATAATTACAATAAAAATTACAGAAAAGCAGAACTTTTGTCTATTATTTAGACTTATTTTGTACTTTATTTTTGTATATTGTTGTAGTTTTAATATTTTACAAGAAATTACCATTTTTGTATCTAAAAAATTATTGTTTTTCGACAAAGGATGATACAATATTCAATACACTATGAAGAGATAACTTTTCGTTAAACTGTGAAAGTGTTTGCTAATAAAATAATGTAATAGTTTAAACTATAGAATATTAAGCAAAAATTGCTCGAATTTTTTTTTAAATATTACAACTACATAAAAGTATAAAAATATACTACGAAGCTTACAAACGTACACAAATTTGCAAAATTCATCTGATTAATAGACACAAGTTCTACTTTTTTGTAATATTTATTTTAATTTATTATAGTTGTAGAATCCTGTAAAAAAATTTGTCAAAAAAAAAAGAGTTAAATTTAACCTAACAAAAATAAGTTTTGAAACATTTTGAATAGCGATCAAGAACTAACGTATTAGGCTTTTGAAGCGTCAAAAGTGGTAATTTATATTTTTTGTGGAGTCCTCTAGTAAGTCAAATTAAAAATGCCAATTGATTTGAAAAATATCAAAAACCTTTTTCTTTACTTTTTTCAATTTGCCCGAGGTCTGGTTTGAAGAAAAAAATTAATACAACAAAAAGATGTATTTTATAGAGATCTGCAAGTTTCATTAAAACAGATTTTAAAAACAACCGATAATTTTGAAGTAAATCAAGAAAAACATTTTTTTATCGGGACCAAATTTTAAACAGCAGCTTTTTAGGTGAAAAGGAAAAGAATAGGGCCCCAGGGTCCTCAATTTTCTTAATATTTTAGTTTACAATACGCCCTACTAAACACTACACAAACTAAATTACCTGCTCGAAGGCAGCAGAAATCCGTCTCTCCAAAATATCTGAATCACTAAGAACAGAATCAGTTTCCACACTCTGCGAACTAGTTCTCGAATCAATATTTGCATCAGAATCACACCCTTCTTTTTTTTTAATTCCAGATCCTTCTTCCACATGCTTTATGTCCTTCACCCTTCGTTTCTTTTTCCTTTTTCCTAAAATAGGACTACGCCTTGCATCCTCTAAATTGTTTTCCTTTTCTTTTTCAATCTCGCGATTGTATTTAAAGCCCAGTCTTGTTTCATTGGAATCTTTTGAATCCTTCTGAAGAATGTGGACACTTTCGGTAATACTTTCCGATAGAATTGGAGGAGCCCTAGTAGATATTTCCAATTCAAATTTATTTGATGAACTTGTGACCACATTTGTTGAAATTTTCGCAAATTCATCATCACTTTCTGAATCCTCAGAGAAGAGCTTCCTCCCTTGAAAATCGCAAGTAAGTTTGGGTTTTTTAGTCTTGGAAGCAAAGTTTCTCCCGAGTGGAGTTTCACCGTCCACATCATCAATGCTTCGTTTAAATGTAGGATTCGATGTCAAAATTTGATCAGAAATTCCAGGTTTGAATTGTACAGAGAGTTCTGAAAGTTCTAATTCTTTTTGGAGAGCCTCGTCGGATACACGATACAACATACACGAATTCTTATTAATCTTGTCAATTTCCGATTTATCCTTTTCACGAACTTTGGCATTCAAACTTGATATTTTCGAAAGATTCTCTCCTAATTCTGATTCATTTCTCTTGATTAATATAATTTCCTCTTCTTTCAAATATTCTTCAGACTTTAGAAATAAAGCAGTACTCTTTACAGAATCATTACTATCAAAGCCTGAAAAAGGCGGCGATTCTGGTCGCCAATTTGTCAGAAAACTTTTGGATTGAGTCGAAGGTTTGATGAATAAATTATTCCTTAACTGATCTCTTCTCATCTGTTGGAATTCCTTTCTTGGTTCTTCAACATCCTTAACATTAGAGGATTGATTTTGTAAAGATCTGCTCTTTTTAATATCAACACTCTCTTTATTCTGAGAAGTACATGGCAAACTGAGATTTCTTTTTGGTGACACTGACTTAGAACTTCGAGCGATTACATCTTCGGCCTCAATATTTTCGTAGAGTTTCTCAGCCATCAGTTTTTTCTCATCGCTAATGACTATTTTCTTTCCACAAGCTGTTACAAATCCAGATTGCACAGATTGAATCTTAGGTACAATTGGAACACATGTAGGAAGATTTACAACGTCTTTTAATCCATTCAAACTCAAACGTATTTCTTTGTTAAGTGGACAAACTTCTGACATACTTTTAACAATAACAGGATTAAAATTCTTTCTAATACATACAGAATTTCTTGTCGTGACATTTGCTGTTCTTAACCTTTTCGAATTTCTTGAAACTTCTTCCGAAAGTCTACGCTTCATGCCACAAGTATATTTATTTATCAATTCAGAATTCAGTGGAGCATCGACTTTATTTTTTGATGCAAAAGAAACTTCAACTGGAGAAAATTCTGCTTGATTCTCTTTATTAGTTAACACTGTATTATTTAATGCTTTATCTTTACTAATCAAATCGTCATTTTCAGTTTCATCGTACATTTGTCTTGCTTTCATCAACTTTTGTTCACTTATAGCAATACTTATGCCACCAGCTGTAAAAAATCCGTCAATAGAATTACTTTTAAGTTCAGAAATTGGATTCTTTGTTTCACTAATGGAACTGGTTTTGGCACTTGCTAGAGAAAATCCCGATACTAATTTTGCTCCCACCATCGGAGAATCTTTTTGCTTAGATTCAAGAACATTGTTTGATTTTTTTAACTCAAACTCTTCGGCTGCAGTTTCTAAAACACTCTCGATGTCTTCAACATCTTTGAATATCATTCCAGCTCTACGTAATTTTTCATTATTTATTTGTATACTTGTACCCTTTGCTGTTGAAAATCCACACGAGGTACCCGCTTTCGGAATGTCTCTCTTAAAATCCAGAGATATTGGTTTAAAATTGATCAGATTGGATGTTCTGTTTATTTCCCATGATTTTTTTAAATCTTGTGGCGTAACATCTTTAGTGAACTCGGTGATAAAATCAATGTCTTCAAGAGTTCGTTCTTTGATACATTCTTCAGAAACTTGTCTTGTAATTTCTACATTCGCGGATTTTTCTAAATCCGGTGAAACTTCTTGAACGGATTCGGTAATGAGCTCAATATCTTCAACGTCTTCGAATACTGACTTTGCCTTCCGGAGTTTGTCTGCATTAATTTGTATAGGTTTTCCTTTCGCTGTTGAAAATCCAAAACATGCTGATTCCTTGCTAAATTTTGCAGAAACTTGCTTCACAATTTCAAGGTTTGATGACTTTTCTAAACCTGGTGTAAGATCTGTAGAAAATTCGTTTTGAAGATCAATATCTTCAATATTATCGACATCTTTGAATACAGATTTTGCCTTCTGAAGTTTACCTTCATTGATCTGGACAGGTTTCCCCTTCGCTGTTGAAAACCCAATACATGCTGATTCCTTGCTAAATTTTGCAGAAACTTGCTTCACAATTTTAAGGTTTGATGACTTTTCTAGACCTGGTGTAAGATCTGTAGAAAATTCGTTTTGAAGATCAATATCTT
>CAKNXH010002337.1:318489-349774 GCA_932178445.1 Andricus quercusramuli | reverse complement strand
AGAGTAAGAAAGCTATGGTAATGCGTAATATTTGAAAATACGTTTTTTAATAGTAAAACTTTTCTCTTTAACATAATTCAAAGTTGATGCAAGAATAAAAAAGATTCCTTGGTTCGAGACGAATTGATTGACCTTAATATTAATACATTTTATTAGAGGGTTCGGAAGTTATGATCATTTGTATTACATTAAAAACCTATTTTTATAGAAAAAATTTTCACATTCTCATAACTCAAAGTTGATGTAAGAATTAAAAAGATGTGTTGATTCGAGAAGAATCGACTGACTTAATAGACTTAATAGAAAATTGTTTTGATTAAAATAATTCAAAATTGATGCAATGGCGGAAAAGATTCCTTGATGAGATCAAAATCGATTAACCTGTAATATTCATACACGTTATTGAAGAGTAAGGAAGTTATGCTCATTCGTAATATTTGAAACATCTGTTTTAAACATAAAAACTTTTTTCATCGTAATACATATAATTTGAAAAACGTTTTGATAATAAATTTTCAATTAAAATAATTTTGACAGAGACTGATAGGGATAGTCACCAATTTTTTATACCTGAAAATGATAATCCAGTTAATAACTATTTACTTTTAAATGATTAAGTTATATTGGTATTTCGCCAACCTCATTAAACAGATGTTTATTAATCACGTGCATTTATTGCAAATATTTAAATGAAATATTATTATTCTTAATTTAAATTTCTCTACAGCTTTTCTGTAAAAAAGGAATTCTTGTGCATTTTTGTTTACTTTATTTTGAAATTAACTTAAATTAACTTAGCATAAAGCTGGGAAAGGGATAGTGTATGACAGAATTCCCCCTTCCCCTTTTCGGCTTGAAAAATTACTATTTTAAATACAATATTAGATTTTTCTGATTTGTCATTGTATTTAAAAATTTTTTAGATTATTTTGTAATTTTGTATTTTTTTGTAAATTTCTATTCATAAATTGATCAAAATGAAAACTTTAGTTTGCCTATTAATTTAAAAAATAACAAATGCTTCCTCTATGAGGAAGCAAATACATTTGCTAATGGAGCAAAGTGCTCGTGAAATGATTTAGTTGATTTATTGTAGAAAAACTATTTTGACTGTTATTTAACAATAAAGTTACTTGTACTTATGTCAAATATAAATTGAAATACTGTTGTATGCGTCTGTCTTGATTGAATAAAAAATTACATTATAGATCTTGAATTTATCTCAGCTTCATTATCAATGTTGTTATCAAAACAAAATAACTTAATACATTTATGTGACAAATTTGTTCAGAAAACGCGGTAAATGGAGCCTTACGGAAAATTCGAATCAAATTCAAATACATAGTCGAATTTAAATCTATCTTGATGCATATGTAGTTCATTCAAAAATACCTTGAAAATGTATTTTTATGTTTTTTAAAGGTAAAAAATATATGAAAAGTACGGGGTCAGATCATTACACACGCGGAGAGTCGTATTTTGTCAATGAAAAAATAGCCTGCCAATTTTATAGAAGTGTAAGTAAGCGGAAAAAATTGTGTCATACATATTGAATTTACTGGAATTTCTCACTATAATAAGGAAACTTCTGTTTCTTTTAATGTACTTTAAATGATAACCTCTATGGAAATTAAAAAAACAAAATAAAAATACGAATTCAATTTCAGATTTTTCTAAATACGTAAAATGCTCCAAGAATTTAGATAAATGCCCTGCACATGTTCTAAATTCCTGAATAAATCAGGTATTTAGAGAAAAGGTAACACCTGAATGGAAGATTTCTCTGGACTTCCGCATTTAGCTTTGATTTAGCTAATTCCCTAGGGTTTTAGCTGAAACCGATAAAACCCTGATTCTCCTGAATTTCCACGACACGTATGACAAACTTTAAAATAATTTTGTATCAAATAATAATAAATATTGCAATACTATTCACATATTTGCAACGCTCCTAAATCGTCAAATCCTCAATAACTAGAAATTCGAAAAATTTAGTTTCCCAAATTTGTTGGTTATGTCCAAACAAGAAACGAAGATTGCAAATCTCTCTCAGCATAAAAAGTAACGTTTGAAAACTTTTTATGTAGAAAATAAACAAATACCTAATAATTTATAAATAAATTTTTCAACAAAAATTGATAAATAACATACCCGAGAATAATTCATTGGAGACGTCACTATCAGCATCCTTGCAGTTCATATTCTCCTTTTTAGACGAAGATTCTGCATTTTCACTTTGATCTTCAGTGATCTCATTAAACTTTGGATTCCCGTCACTCATATTAATTCAGAACCCAAATCAAAATATCGAAAAATGAACATAAATATAACTAATAAATAAAACTTTGATCAAACTAAACCAACCAAAAAAACCATAAAACTTTACTGCTTTCAGTACATGCTTTCTCTTATACATTCGTGTTTTTGCCAGTTTGCTTTGTTCCACGAATCCACGCTGAAATGCCTGCGCAGCCGCACAATGCCAAAACGAAAGAACGAATCAAAGCTTATGATTTTCCACAAATCTTCACTAAACATACATTTTTATTGGCTGACACTTGAGAGTTCAAACATCTTTGTTTAAAATACGCAGAATCAAAGCAGAATTGAAGAGAGGATTTTTTAACACTTTTTTAATACTGGTTTAAATACACATTAAACAGTAATTTTGCAATCTGAAAAACAGAACTTTTTCGAATATAAATTCGTATTTCGAAAGTAAAAAAGCTTCAGAAGTGAGTTAAGATCGTGCGAGGCCGCGAGGCGTAAACATAACCTCAAAGCTTGTGCGGGCGGCGGCCGTGTTCGTGTGTGGGTCGCGTGTCAGGCTGTCAGCACGGTCAGCACTAGGGTTTTTTTTGGTTTTTGATCATGAAGTCATGGAAGGAGAAATATTCAAATAAAATGGGTCATAAAATGCATACCAGTATTTATTGGACTATTTTGGAATTAAAGGGTCTTCTTGAAGATGAGGACTCGTGCGTTTCTTATGAGAGACATAAAAAACACATCGGAATGCATCCATCACATGTGCGCAACGTGACTACAGCTTTGAGTGAAATTTTGAATTCCAAGCTTAATTCCTACGATGCAGAGTAAGTTTTCTAATCAACAAGTAATTAACAATCTTCAGAAATTGTATAATTATATTTTAGTACAGTATCTGATGTTTCTGAGAGTTTAAAGACCGGTGTAAACATTTTGATTTTGAGGTTATGTGTAGGACCAACTTAGATGAAAAGAAATTTAAAAGCGAGTTTAGAAATAAGTAAATTATTATTTTGTCGTGTCAACTATTTTATTTTTAATACAATGAATAATGTCAAGGTAAAGTAGTATATTGTTGAAAATAGTATTTATTAAAAAATGTTAATACTTCATCTAGACAGGGCCGTCGCTAGAGTTGAATTTGAGTTAGGGCAGCGGTGGTTACAGGTAGGGCGAAAGTAAAATTTTACTTGATCTGATCTGGTAAATCGTATTTTTTAAGGTAGGGCAGTGCCCCACAATGCCCTCCCCTAGCTGCGGCCATGCATATAGATACTAGAAGGTTATTTATTTAGAATAAAATATTTAATACAAGTTAATAATTTGTCATGTTTTATTTTCAATAATTAAAAGCAGGGATATTTTACATAAATTATATTTTTCCATCAATTCCAAGACCTGTGAAACATTAGTAACTAGCCGTGAATTCGATTTCGAGTGTTTCCACTTTGTTTGTATTTATAATTAATTATATGGTGCTCATTTCACATACAAAAAATTGTTTGAATACAAATACAAATCAGACAAATAAAATTTTGTATTCGGAATGCTAATTTTTTGAGCTGGAAAAGGGAAGGGAAAAGTTCTGTTGCACCCTATCCCTTTCCAAGCTTTATGATTTCTTTACAAACATTTTTCAGAATAATTTATTTGAAAATTGATGATGGAAAAGTCTTTTCTATTCATGCGTCAACTTTGAATTATGTCGATGAAAAAAGTTTTTTAGTTTGAAACAGATGATTCAAATATTAGAAATGAGAATGACTTCCTTAAT
The DNA here is from genome assembly GCA_932178445.1 of Andricus quercusramuli. Classification (NCBI taxonomy): domain Eukaryota; kingdom Metazoa; phylum Arthropoda; class Insecta; order Hymenoptera; family Cynipidae; genus Andricus; species Andricus quercusramuli. The sequence goes on along the minus strand of CAKNXH010002337.1, from coordinate 345,732 downwards.
CTTCAATAAAGTGTATTAATGTTATAGAGCAATCGATTTGCCTCGATTCAAGGAATCTTTTCCGTTCTTGCATCAATTTTGAATTATGTTAGTGAAACAATTTTTACTATAAAAAATCGTGTTTTCAAATATTATGCAATAAAATAGCTTCCTTACTCTTCAATAAAATGGATAAATGTTATAGGTCAATCGATTCGTCTTGAATCAACACAACTTTTCTATTCTCGCATCAACTATAAATTATGAGAATAAGAAAATTTTTAATATAAAAATCGATTTTAAAAATATATAAATCACCATAACTTCCTTAATCTTTGATGAAATGTATTAATACTGCAGGTCAATCGATTCGTCTCGAACCAAGGAATCTTTTATATTCTTGCATAAACTTTGAATTATGTTAATGAAAAAAGTTTTACTATGAAAAACCTTTTTATTATTTCTATTCCCAATTTTTTTTTTAATTACAGATTAAAAGGCCTCCTACTCGCTTATAAAAATCCAGCGCTCTCAAGTCCACTTGCGGGAATATTACACGATAGTTGTTATATTCACATGGATATTGAAGCGGATTTTTATATTTTCAAACCAGAAGTAGGAGTTAAACTGAAAGGTAATTATGACTTCAAATCATTTACAAAAATGCTAGTGCGGTTCAACTATAAATGAGAAAATAATTTTTCTTCCAGGTTTCGTAAACAAGAAAGGTTTAAATCACATTGGCGTTTTAGTCCATAAAGTATTTATCGTTTCAATTCCACAACCAGACGAGGATAAAGACTGGCCCGGCAATAAAGTAAATATAGGACAGGAAATCCGATTTACAGTGAATGAAGTAGACTTCCGAAGCAGACTACCTTACATTCGAGGTGTTTTATACAAAGAGTATGTACAATCTATTAATTTTTTCTTCCCATTCTTCTATATAAGTTATATAGTGGGTTCTTACAAGACCGAAATTTCAACTTGGGAGTCGATACAAATTGATCTGTTCACTAATAAGAATAGTACGTTTATAATTTCTGAGTTTAACAAAAGTTTATAATAATATTAGTGAGAATTCTTTAGAATTCAATATTTATTGAAAAGCCTTTTACATTCTCTGGTGGAAATTATTTTTATGAATTTGTGTGAAAATTTTCATGAATTTATAAGTATGAAAATTCCTAAGACTTGGAGTGGTTTTTTTCGTAGAAAGCGATATTAAGAAATCTTAGATTATCGTAATTTTCCGTGGAATTGTGTGCAGTTTAAGTTATTAATTTTTCGTAAGAAGAATTTCGGCGTAATTTGTTGTAGTATATCTCAATTTTATTGAATTCACACAATATATCAAAAGTTTTTTAAACCCTGAAATAATCGGTTTTTTAATTAGAATCGTCGAAGCTTTTGCAAATACTGATACTGTGTCCGTTCAGGGTCTGAAAAATTGTTCATAAAAGACTACAGCGTTAATTTTTCATAGAAATATTCAGGTTGTCTACTAACTGGGAATGTCTACTAATTGAGAAACCGGGAAATAGCTGGGAATTGAAATAATACTGGGAATTAACCGAAAATACAAATTCGATCAGGAATCGCATCTGGAAAAATTTTTAATGAGTTTTTATTTTGAATAATTAATTTTAAGAGAATATTTCTAAACATTTCAAAAGATTTCCAAAATTGTCAAAAAAGAGTCATTTTAAGAGATATTTCGAAGTTTTGAAAAGATGAAAAAAAAATGAAAATATTTTTAAAAAAGTTAACGAATGGTAAGTTTTTGGAGAATTCGAACAAGAATTTCGAAGCTTTTCAATAATTTTGAAAGGTTTCAAGAAAATAAAAACAAAATCTTAAGGTTCCTGGGAAAATTAATCAATGATTTTCTATTTAAAAAAATTAATTTTTAAAGAAAATTTCAAGATTTCTAAAAGCTTGGAAGATTTTGAAGCTTTTTTTTTTAATATTTGTCAAAGTTTTGGAATAATTGGAGTCAGTTTAAAAGATGTTTTAAAATTCTTCTCTTTGTGGAAGTTTCACCTTTTCGGTTAAAAATGAAATTGTTTGGTTGAAAATTAATTTGTTTGGTTGAAAATTAATTTTCTTGGTTGAGGATTCAACTATTTTGTTGAAAATTCGTTTTTTTTCTGATTGAATTCAACTCTAATTTGTTAAAAATTTATTTTTGTTGAAGATTTAACTATTTAGTTGAAAATTCGTTGAAAATGAATCTTTTTTATTTGGAAAATTCGTTTCTTTTGGTAGAAAATTAATTTTCTTGTTTGAAAATTGACCTTTTTGGTATAAAATTAATATTTTCAGATTGAAACTCCAACTGTTTGGTTAAAAATTCAACTATTTTCATGAAAACGCGGCCTTTTTGGATGAAGTAAATTCTTTTTGATTTGAAATTGAAATATTTTTTAGTTAAAAAAGCGAGTGTTACATTTTTGGTTTAGAATTAATATTTTGTTGTTAAAGTTGAACTATTTGGTTAAAAGTTGAATTACTCTGTGAAAAATTGATTTTTTTATAAAGATTTATTTTAGTTGAAGATTTATCTTTTTGATTGAAAATGTAACTTTGTCGTTGAAAAATTGTATTTTTTGGTAGAAAATTAATCTTTTTGGTTTAAATTCAACTATTTGCCTTAAAATAAACTTTTGTTTCAAACATTTATATTTTCGTGCTGGAAAATTAAACTATTTTGCAGAAAAATTGTCTGTATTGGCAAACATTTCATCATTTTTGATTAAAATTGCAATTGGTTCAAAAATAATATTTTTTGCTCGAAGATTTTACCATTTTTTGTTTAAATTTTTTCTTTTTCCAAAATAATTAAAAATTTGAAAAGATTTCAAAGAATTTAAAAGAAAATCTGGATAATTTTAAATTTTGAAACGAAATTTAGAAAAGTTTGAAGAATTTTGAAAGGTTTCAAGAGATTAAAAAAGTGTTCTCAAGATTAATGGGAATTAATGAAAAAGATTTAAAAATATTTCAAAAGAATGTTGTCGATTTTTGAAGATTTCGAACAAAAAAAGTAAGTTATAGTTTTTAATTTGTTTGGTATTAACGATTGATTATTAATTAATTACTAAAGAGTTATTACAAAAAATCACTATAAATATTATTTATTTAAATCCTGAGTGAATTTTACATTAATTTTGTTATGAACACATGTAATTATAGTTAAACTATTATAATAAAATACTAAAAATAGTTAATCAAAGATACATTCATGAAAAATAACGAATATATATATTCGTTGAATATATATAGAAAAACTTTATGTTAAATGCGTTTCATTTATGTTTCTAGAAAGAGGAGATTTGATATTTACAACGGGGAAAAATTTCGAAATAAACGGGGAATTCGTTAGGAAAAAATTGCTAGACACCCTGAATATTCAATGACATATTTAATATTATTTGAACTTTGTAGAAACTCGTAGTTTATTTACAAAAACCAATTCAAAATTATGAAACCCGAAATCTTTATTTTGGAGACGTAGGCTTTTTTACGCTTTCTTGGAGAATAGTAATTTATTCAGAATTTTGTAATTTTATAAGAAAAACTATGAAAAACTACATATATATTATAGCTTTTGCAAATTGAAAATTTTCATTATTTTTGTTAAAATTTGTAATTTTCTACAAAAACTTATTAAAAATTATGAAAAGCTAAACCTTCCTTATGAGATTGTAGATTTTCCTTTTTTTCCGTAGAAAATTGTAGGTATTCATATTGTGTGTAGGAGTTTCTGATTTCCTAAAAATAAAATATTAAAAACTATATCTAGCTTTTCCAGATGTATATTTTCGTAAAATTTCATACAATGGTGTAATTGAAGCAGGGTAAGCTAAATGGGGTTGAATCCATTTCTTGACGAAATAGAGTTTTCTCAAAAAATCATACTTTCTCGCTTTTTTAGACCTATTTCAGTGACAAAATCAAGAGTTTGAAATGTTTTACCCTAATAAAAAAAAAAGTTGCAATAATACTTCAAATGTTCCTTTTTTCTGCTAAATAGTGGTACTTGATTATCAAATAAATAAAAATTAGTATTCTAGTTGAATGACTTAAAGATTAATGTACTATTTTTATTTATGTAATATCAGAGAAAGTTAAGCGGTGCCATTTCCATTACATTATTACATGAACATTGCGCGCCATCTATTTTTTTCACACATTGGTTATTAAACTGATCCATCAACATACAAAAAAAAATAATTTACCCAATGGCTTGTAAATTGTTGCGCTAGAAAGGTTTTTCGTTTCTCCTGTAAAGTTTGGTTGATTGGAGTTAGCACCGTTTATTTGTTATACAAAATTATAAAACTTCATAATTATTCACTAAAAATTTTGATTTTTCATACTTCGTAGTTTTCTATGACAAACTGTTACAAAATCTGTACTTTTTTATGATCTGCGAAAACGACGTTTTCATAGAGCGTTGTAGTTTGTCGTAAACATTCATTCACCAGCCTTTGCGTTGATTAATAATATTTGTACAAGAAATTATTGTTAAAGTAGTGTCCGACCAGTAGAATGTGTTGAAATTGAATAGAATTGACTGGATTATTTTTCTCAAAAGTATACCTGAAAAATCTGGAAAAGTTGTGAAATTTTGATACCGAAATTCTGTAGCAACCCTGATAATCGACTTATTGAACATTTTTATTTTGCAGTGAGTATTTGGAAGGCTGCAAGCTCTTTAATATGGAAATAGCGAAAGCTGAAGAGGCCATTGGTTCTCCCGATACGAAGAAAAAAATTACTTTTGACGAAGATTTAATTTCAGATCCGTCGGCAGTTTCAGCAAAAAAAAGGAAACGAATAACTTTTGATAGTGATTCTGAGGAGGAAGAAGAAAATGGAGTGAAACCAAAGATTTCTTTGAGTCAAGGAAGTTCACCAACGGAATTAAAACCTGATTTAGAGGAGGAAGACCAGAAGCCAAGAAAGAAAACATCTCATAAGAAGGCTCGGATTTCGAAGGAAAATAATCACGTAAGTCCCAGTTCGGATGATGACAAGGTAGTCTTTAAAAGTCCGGTGAAAAAATCCAGAACTAAATCTCACGTTTCGGTAGAGGTTAAATTGAATGTTGATTCTGAAGAAGATCAAAAACCAACGCATTTAGTGCAGAAGTTTGTGGAAAAATCTGAGAATTTGGATGAAGATCGAAAGTCGATCGTGAAAAAATCAAAGAAAAGGCGTAAGAGTTCTGAAAGTCGAGATGAAGCTTCAGGTGCAGAATCTGAAGGAAGTAGCGAAAATAAACATAAGAAGAAGAGAGCAAAGTTCTCTCACGAAAGTTTAGAAGAAGCGAGTTCGGATTTAGAAGATAGAAAGCCGATTAATTTACCAGCGAAACACAAAAGTAAGACAAGTGAAAAGTCGGAGAGTAGAGATGAAGCTTCAAGCGCGGAATCTGAAGGGATCAGGGAGAAGAAAAATAAGAAAAAGAAAGCTAAGTTTTCTCTAGAAAAAGTAGAAATGAATTCGGATCTAGAAGACCAAAAACCGATTCATCTTTTGGCAAAACAGAAAAACAATTCTGAGAAAAAGATCAAAATTTCAGGAAATGACAGCGACGTTTCAAGCCCAGAAAAAAAGAAGAAATCTAAAAAGAAATCTAACCGCAAAAATGTCATCGATTATGAAAATATTCTGGAAAATGAAAGTCAACAGGTTAATGACAATGAGGGTCACAAAAAGCGGAAATCAAAGAATGAAAAGAAATCTGACGAATCAGAATTTAGTTTTGATGTGCTGAGTAGAATAAAAGATGAGCCAAGCGACGAAAAAGTGAAAAAGGAACCGTGCGATAGTGTGAAAGGTAAAGCTAAAAAAAATAGTCGACTCTGATTGACAAAATTGACCATTTACAAAACTATAGTTAAATAGAGTGCAAAATACCAGAGACTTGTTCGAATTAATTTTTTTTTGCTGTTTAATTTGCGCAGTTTATAAACAAATTTATTAATTATTTTGAAACTAGAGAATTCTATTTCAAGAAAGTTCTTTATTGTTAAAATTATGGATGTATTTACAAAACGGCTTTTACTGTAGAAAAGTGGGAGTTCTGTACAGACCAAGTTTTATGCATTGACGAATATGTGTAAACTGCGTGTAAATACAATGAACATTGTAAATATTCAGAGAAAATTATAATTTGTATTGTTTGAAAATAAATATTTTTTATAAAATAAAGGTAAAAATATTTGAAAATACGAGGATTTTAATATTAAAAAATTGTAATCGCTCATTTTAAAAGTTCCATGTATATGACTGTCCACAAACTATAGAAACAATTTTCGGGGTGGAAAAATACATTCGGTAGCAGGATTTTTCCGACAGGAAAACCAGTAAATGACAGTAAAGTTATTTTTTGTCTGAGAAATTTTTTAATTCTTAGTTTCAGTAGAAAAATGTATCCATTGACTTTAGAAGTCACTTTATATACTATGAAATAATATTTTTTGAAATGACTAAGATTCCAATAGAAAATTTAAGTTAAAGCACTTCCCGGCTAGTCCATCATTTGTTCTTGATAATTTCGAATTGAAAGCGTTTGAAACTGAAGAAAAATGATGAAGAACTGATGAAATTAGAAATAGAATCTTTCAAATTCAAAACCTTCCAACTAACTTTTTTGAATTTATACAATTTCATTAGGAAGGAGTTTAAATTGAAAACTAAATTTGAATATTTCAAACTAAAAGCTTCTGAAATTATAGAAACCTAAATTTTTATTAAATTAAAAAATTATAATTTAACGTAAATATTGATTAGACAAACTTTTCTAAAATCAAAAAATAAATTCACCTTCATTTTCACCCTTTAAAATGGAAAATTTTTGAATTGTAAACTTTCAAAATGGAATTATTCTAAAAAAACGTTCAAAATCAAAATTCAATTTAAATGAGAAATATTAAAAAATAAAAAAATGTATACTCCAGAAACTTCAAGAAATTCAGTCTCGAAGAATTGTTGTATTGAAACTTTTTTGTACTGAAACCCTCAAAATTTTCTATTACTTTAAGTAAATTTAATCGTTTAGAAATTAACAATTTTCAAACTGTGAATTATACTTTTATGTTACTTAAATTCTTCGAAATCGTAGAGTAACGAAATGAAACACTTGCTAGCTAGTTGCAAGCTTTTCATTTTAAAGGATTTGTAATTAAACAGTTTTGAATTAAATGCCTCCAAAATGAATTCAAAATAAGAAAAAATTAAGACAATTTCTCAAATTTAAGCCTTAAAAATTAGCAGATTATTGGCATTGGATTTTGAAATTTTTTATTTGAAAAATGTTCCAAAAAGTTCGACATTCAAAACTCAATTCAAAAAATGTTTGATTGAACAATTGAATAATTTCTTTAATTTTTAATGGTTTAAATTTTATAATTATGAATTTTCATGATAAACGCTAAATTTTCAATTTTTTCCTATCATTAGTTAAAATTTGCGATCAAAATTGAAATGGATCTGAGATAACAAAATCTATAATCCAAGATTTTAAAATCTAATACTCATATTAGAATCCTGGTCCATTGGATAACCTTAAATATCTATAATAATTTTTGCAAATGTATTTATAAATATAAACCTATGCAAAATGTTGACAGACGAGCTCGAAAGTAGAACTGGAAACAACCCGAAATTCATTTGAAAAATTATTCATTTTAACGAATATGTTCTGAAAAAATAACTACTCATAATAGACTGCAAAAATGGTTTATATTAATGATTATTAATGTTTATAATTTAAATAATTTCAAAGTATCTTAAGCAAAAAAATATTATTCTTAAAATTCGTTAATTATTGTTTCATTAATTGCTGAAAAGAATCAATTTTCTCGATTTGCAGAGAAAATTTTTTTAAACAAACAAAAATTGTTTAAACAAATAAAATTATTTTAAAAATTGCAAAATATTCGATAGAAAAAAATATCACTCTTAAATTCCTTTAATTGTGTCATTAATTCCAGAAAGTAATAATTTTTCACGCTTTACAGGGGGACAAAATTGTTTAAACAAATCAAAATTGTTTAAATAATCACCAAACATCCTTCAAAAATGTATTGCTTTGAACATTCTTTAATTGCGTCATTATTTTCAGAAAATAATAACTTTTTACGATTTGAGGGAGAAAAAATTGTTTAAACAAATTAAAATTGTTTAAATAATTACCAAATAAGTTAAACAAGAACTACTACTCTTGACATTCATTAAGTTTGTACGATTTATTCCGAAAGATAATAACTTTTCACGATTTACAGGGGGGAAAAATTGTTTAAATAAATACTAATTGTTTAAACAATTTACAATTATTTTAAATATAATTTAAAACTCGTCACTTGTCGACTAAAATTAATTCAAGTTGACATTTTTTTTTTTAAATACCGTCTTTAGCCTGAATTTGATAGAAAACTACTGTTTTGCATTTTTTGGGGCATTTTCCGAGCACAATTAAAGGGCTTCAGGTGTGTCAAAATTAAAAGCTATTGGGTGGAAATTATTCCTTCAATACTCCTCAAGAGGTAACAATACTTTAATTGACAAAAAATGTATAACAAGTACTTCTTCTTTCCATTTTTTTGAAAATCGAGCTTTTCCCATTTAAAACCCCATGTTAATTTCAAAAGCCCGGGGGCACGGAATAACGAGCAAAAAAAAAAAAAATTACGGAATTTGCTTTCTTTGGAAAACGAACAAAATGGGGGGGTTTTATCACCAAAAATCGAAAGTCGAATTTTTGGACCACCCTAGTCTTCATATATTAGAAAAATATGATAGATTATACGCGCTAATATACTTTTCTATACGGTGTATTATTCTCTAATTCTGTTCTCCAGACAATTTAAAAATTTTTAATTTCGAAACGGTTAAATTTTCCTGATCAAGTTTCTGGAGTACCTATACATTTTTTCATGTTTTAATATTTCCAATTTAAAATTACTTTTTATTTCGAACGTTTCTTTAGAATAATTAAATTTCAAAGTTTTAGTGACTGAACATCGAATGTTCAATTTTTTACCAAAATTAAAACTTTTTCTTGAGATATGGGGAAGCTAAATATGTAAGAAGTAAAAATGTTTGATACAAACAAATTATTCTGCTCCGAGAAAAGCAAAATTTAGTGTGATGGTATCGCACTGCGATTGACGATGGTTCGATGAAAGGATCTACAAAAACAAGAAATTGTTATAAAAGTAAAATTCAACGATTTCAGTAATTATCATGAAGTGAAGGAACAAAATTATTACTACACTAAAATACTGCTAAAATTTTAACTGAAATTTAAATTAAATTTTTTTATGTATTACTGCATTAAAAAATTAGAATTTGAACAGTTTTCGTATCACAACCTGCATTTGATTTCGTAAGAATTTTTCATACAATAAACCCGTTTTCGAAAAAATGTTGGTTATCTGGTTCTGTACTGCCACCCTTCAATTGTAAAATCGTGTAATTTCTTAAGTCTTGAATTTGAAAACTTATATTCTTAAATCTCCAAATTTTTAATTATATAAATTGAAACTTTCATAGTTTTGAAATGTACTATTTTTAATGTTTAATTCAAGGCTGCCACACGCCTTCCAAGAACCAAATTTCACTTAAAGAAGCAGGCTAAAGTTTGTACCCTAGAAATTATGTTTTTGGGGTGCCTCCTCAATATTTTTACTAAATATTACAAAACATAGTTAGGGTTCCTTTTAAAATAACTCGATATTCGTTGTTTTTTTAAATCAAATTATGTCATTTTTTTTTCGTAAGGAATTTTTCAGTGATGAATGCAAAATTAGACAAAGTAAGTTTTTTCAAAAATATCTATTGTTTTATTTGTAGGTATTATGTGAGTTTTAATTAGCATAAGATTCTATTAATCAAACCTTGTAGTCTCGAAACATGCTGGTTCCCTAGTAGTATAAAAAGACGAAGAAAGAAGAAGGAAAAAGTGAAAGGTTGCTTTTGGTTGAAAATTTTAAAACAGAAGCTTTCAAAACCTTCAAACTAAAATTTTTTAATTTAAATTTTAGATGTTAGAGTTCTTGACCATTAAAACCATTGAAGGTTTCATTACAGTGTTCGAATTACAGTCTTCGAAACAAAAACAAAAATTTACTGGTGTTCGAATCCCAGCAGAGCTAGAGAGCATTTTTTCACAATTAAAAGTATCAATATTTTGATAAAAATATTGAAACGACCAGTAGACAAAGAAATTTAACATCATAATTATTAAAAATTTTTAATTTGGACAATTTGTTTGGGAAGAAGTTGAAATTATCTCTTTTCTAATTCAAGGCGTTCTAGAATCTCGAAATTGAATGATTTCAAATTCAAATTTCAAAAGGGGACAATTTTAAAACATTAAAAATGGATTTTTTTTAATTCAGAGGAATCATGTATTATTTTTGATTGAAAGCATTCAGAATTGAATAATTAAAAAGTGAAAACTTATTAATTTTAATCAATTTGAATTCGAAACCATTAAAATTTGACAATTTGAAATTTAAAACTAAATTGAATCTTTCGAAGTAAAAGCTTCTGAAATTCCAGAAATCTAAATTTTTATAAAATTACAAAAATTATGATTTAACATAAAAATTTATTAGACGAATTTGTCTAAAATCAAAAAATAAATTCGCCTTTATTTTTATTATTCAAAATGGAAAAATTTTCAATTCCAAAACTTTGAAATTAAATTATTCTAAAGAAACGTTCGAAATAAAAAGTAATTTTGAATAGGAAATATTAAAACATGAAAAAATGTATAGGTACTCCAGAAACTTGATCAGGAAAATTTAATCGTTTAGAAATTAACAATGTTTAAATTTTCCAGTTAATAGAATAAGAGAATAATACACCGTATAGAAAAGTATATTAGCACGTATAATCTATAACGTTTTTCTAATATATGAAGACGTTACCAAATATAATCTCTAGATGTTAAATTCTTATAATCTTCAGGCATTAAATTGTAACATCTCACAAGGAAGGTACTCCAGGTGTCCCTCGCCGATTTGATTCTCCCTGATATATGTTGTAGTACTCGAAAAACTAAGTGACAAGTATTTTTTTTTATCTGCGGAAAAACACTTTAAGGGGGTGAGACAACCCCTCAAAGATAGGGGTCGCAAGTGTCGATTGTATAGTTTTGTGTAGAAAAACAAAATTGATTCCGACCAAACTACTGGGAAAGTTTTCTCATGATGAAAGATGACTAACGTAATTTTCTCAAAAAAAAAAAAAAAAATTAAGGGGGTGAACCACCCCTACATATTTTTAAAGTTGAGCTGAAAATTGCTAAATTCACAGGAAAAAATTTGAAAAAAATATATTTTGCACTTGAGACCAAAATAAAGTTGACGTGTTTCGCAAAAAAAAATTGGTAAAAAAATTAATGGGGGTAGCTACCCCAAAACACTTTTTATTATTTGGCTATGACAATATATACTTTTCATACACAAAAAAGATTGAGAAATTATTCTTATAACGAAGGAAGTGAAATAGATGCTATCCAACATTAATAAAAAAATTGCGCAGGGGTGAACCACCCATACATATTTTTAAAGTTGAGCTGAAAATTGCTAAATTCACAGGCGAAAATTTGGAAATAATATATTTTGCACTTGTGACGAAAATAAAGTTGACGTATTTCACAAAAAAAATTTCAAAAAATAAATGGGGGTAGCTACCCCCAAATACTTCTTATTTTGTGTCTATGATAATATATACTTTCCATACGCAAGAGAAATTGGGAAATTATTTGTATAAAAAAGGAAGTAAAATAGAGTCAAGTCAACATGAATAAAAAAATTACGCAGTGGTAAACCACCCCTCAATATTTATAAATTTGCTGAAAATTGCTAAATTCATAGGAGAAAATTTAAAAATATATATATTTTGCTCTGTGGACAAAAATAAAGTTGACGTGTTTCGCCAAAAGAAATAAAAAAATTAATGGGGGTAGCTACCCCTAACCACTTTTTAGTTGGTGTCTATGATAATATATACTTTCCATACACACTGTAACATATCAGATTGTACGAATATCGCTGTAATTCGATGTTCGTGGTGTAAGAAATCATTATGTTTTAAACTTTTTTTTGACGAATATCATTATTGTGATTTTTGCGAAACACGTCAACTTTATTTTGGTCTCAAGTGCAAAAAATATATTTTTTATATTTTTTCCTGTAAATTTAGCAATTTTCAGCACAACTTTAAAAATATGTAGGGGTGGTTCACCCCCTTAATTTTTTTTTTTTGAGAAAATTACGTTAGTCATCTTTCATCATGAGAAAACTTTCCCAGTAGTTTGGTCGGAATCAATTTTGTTTTTCTACACAAAACTATACAATCGACACTTTCGACCCCTATCTTTGAGGGGTTGTTTCACCCCCTTAAAGTATTTTTTCGCAGATAAAAAAAATACGTGTCACTTAGTTTTTCGAGTACTACAACATATATCAGGGAGAATCAAATCGGCGAGGGACACCTGGACTGAGTACCTTCCTTGTCAGATTTTAAAATATCCAGGCGTCTCTGTAGTCTCAGATGGTACCTCGCATCGTGGCGCGTGACATATGCATCCGTTCTCATTGAAACAAGTAATAATTAAGTTATAAAATGATTATTAGTGCTAAATCCCACGTGATTTAGGTGTAGAAAATGGGTAAGTTTATTTTTCTTTGCATCACACAGCACTGCCACTTGTACAAGCACAGAAACTTAGCCTCCTTTACATTCGTTTTTGTAGTCTCGAGATAGCCACTTTGCTGCTTATTGAGTGTGTTCAAAAAATTGAAATTTGTTTCCAGTTCTACTTTCGAGCTCGTCTGTCAAAATTTCGTGCAGGTTTATAAATACATTTGCAAAAATTATTATATATATTTAAGGTTATCCAATAGACCAGGATTCTAATATGAATATTAGATTTTAAAATCTTAGATTATATTTGTAGTTGATTCTATACCAATCTATTTAGATTATTAAATTTTCCAAATAGGAAAAGAAAACAATCCAGAATGTTCAAATGTATCTATAAATTGACTAAATTCAAAATATTCCTTTTTACAAAAATCTTTTGATAAAAAAGGAAGAAAAAAATATTTAATTACTCATACCTTTAGTTATCCCTATACATAATCCCTGATGAGGAGGTTTAAATTGACCTCGAAACATGTTGGTTCCCTCGTAGTATAAAAAGGACGGAAAAAGGAAAAAGTGAGAGGTGGGTTTTTGGTTGACTTTTTCCCTTTTTTTCCTCTTTTTTCATTATGTTATTTTGTCTCTAATGAGCCGAAAAGTTAGATTGTTTTGAATTTTATTTTTTTATTATGAATCTTTTTCTAGCTTTTTGCGAAAATTATTCAAGATAAAATGAACTTTATTTCCATCTGAATTAAAAAAAAATCTTAGATTATAGATTTTGTTATCTCAGATTATAAAGTTTAATAATCCAAGATATTATCCTGTAATATCTATTTCTTAATAACTATAGATTTTAGTTCTAATAATCTGAATCGCTGTCCCATAGTTAATAGTCCAAGAAAATTTAGCGTTTATCATGAAAATTCATAATTCTAAAATTGAAACCATTAAAAATTAAAGAAATTATTCAATTGTTCAATAAGACATTTTTTTTAACTGAGTTTGAAATGTCGAACTTTTTGGAACATTTTTCAAATAAAAAACAATGAATATTGAATATTGATTCAATGCCAATAATCTGCTGATTTTTAAGACTTGAATTTGAGAAATTGTCTTAATTTTTTCTTATTTTGAATAAAAATTAATTCAAACAAGTCTCTGGTATTTTGCAAACTATTTAACTATAGTTTTGCAAATGGTCAATTTTGTCAATTAGAGTCGGCTATTTTTTTAGCTTTACCTTTCACAGTATCGCACGGTTCTTTTTTTACTTTTTCGTCGCTTGGTTCATCTTTTATTCTAGTCAGCACATCAAAACTGAATTCTGATTCGTCAGATTCCTTTTCATTCTTGGATTTCCGCTTTTTGTGACCCTCGTTGTCATTAAGCCGTTGACATTCATTTTCCAGAATATTTTCATAGTCGATGACATTTTCGTGATTAGACTTCTTCCTCATTTCTGGACTTGAACGTCGCTGTCGTTTCCTGAAATTTTTATCTTTTTCTCAGATTTGTTTTTGTGTTTTGCCAACAGATGAATCGGTTTTTCGTCTTCTAGATCCGAATTCGGTTCTACTTTCTCCAGAGAAAACTTGGCATTTTTTTCTTATTTTTCTTCTCCCTGATCCCTTCAGATTCCTCGCTTGAAGCTTCATCCCTCCACGAAAGGACTTATAGAACCATATAGGAACAAATTCTATGTGGAAAAAGTCGGTTATTGTCACGAAAAACTGCTACCAGATGCGTATAGAACCTGCATTTCTATATGGATCTATATGGAATTACCTACAGCCGCCGAGGGTATTTCTATATGTTTCTGGTGGTATTTCTACTTAGCTTTGGAGAATGTCTATTTGGCCCTTATAGACCCCTGGGTCTATATGGATCTATACGGAATTACCATTAGTAGCTGAGGTGGTTTCTATGGGTTCCTGGAGTTATTTTCACTCGATTTGAAGAAATGCCTTACAGGTCCTCATGGACCCTATGGTCTATATGGATCTATACGGAATTATTAACAGCCACTGAGCTGGTTTCTATGAGTTTCTGGTGGTATGCTTACTTCATTTGAGGGAATGTCTATTTGGCCCTTATAGACCCCTGGGTCTATATGGATCTATACGGAATTACCATTAGTAGCTTCAGGTGGTTTCTGTGGGTTTCTAGTGGTATTTTCACTTAGTTTTGGAGATTGCCTCATTGGCCCTTATAGACCCTGGGTTTATATGGATCTATACGGATTTACTAACAGCCGCTGAGCTGGTTTCTATGAGTTTCTGGTGGTATTTTTACTTGATTCTAAGGAATAGCTTATTGGTCCTCATAGACCCTGGGGTCTATATGGATCTATACGGAATTACCATAGGTAGCTGAGCTGGTTTCTATGGGTTTCTAGTGGTATTTTCACTTAGTTTTGGAGATTGACTCATTGGCGCTTATAGACCGGAATATAAATAAAAAACCTGTTAGAATTACTGTTTGGAATTCCATATAGAATACGTTTTTGTAAATTTGTATAGAGGTCGGGACATAGCGAGATGTCTTAAAAATCCTGTATGAAATCTCCATATAGAAACTAGTAGAATTTCTGTTTGGAATTCCATATAGATTACGTATAAGTAGAATCCATATAGATCCGTATAGAGGTTGAGACATTGCGAGATTTCTTAAAAATCCTGTAAGAAATCTCCACATAGAAACTAGTAGAATTTCTATTAGGAATTCCATATAGATTACATATTGGTCACATCCATATAGATCCGTATAGAGATCGGGAAATAGCGCGATGTCTGAAAAATCGTATTTGGAACATCCGTATAGATACTTACAGAAACAGGGGTTCTTTTTGGAATTACATATAGAAACCATTTCAAGTTCTGTTTGGAATTCTGTATAGAATACAATATTTCAACATCCATATAGATCCGTACAGATTTTCTATGTGGCTAAATCTCCCTAAGTGGCACTACCATTTGAAACCACCAGAAACTTATAGAAACTCTTAGAAATTCTATATGGATCTATAGGATATTTGAAGGAGGGATCTCTACTCTCCGACTTTTCACTTGTCTTACTTTTGTGTTTCGCTAGTGAATTAATCAGTCAGGAATGCAGCAATTGTTATTGTTATTCCATTCTTTGTTTTTTCCTCTTGCGTAAAATAGCTTTTTTTCTCAATTATTTTTTTGAGCATTGGGAAAAGAGCAAAAATAATTAACCTAAAACAACAATACCATTCGAAAAATCATTTTTGTTGCGGTTGACTTATTATTTATTCATAAATAAAAGGGCGATGCAAAGTTAAAGATTTTAGAAAAAACGGCCACTTTCCAGCACTTATCTGAGAAAAGATAGTTATAAACAATATTAAATTGTTGAAATAACTTTTCGGTTAACTTTAATTAATTATTATCTCACTAAGTGAAAAAAGGAAAGAAACGTAAAAATTCCCGAAAAACCGCAACTATCAGGCATCTTTCTAGCATTATTCAAATATAATATTATTAGTAAGTATGATAAATTGTTTGAACAATTATTTTGTTAACTTGAATTCATTATTACTTCACTCCAAATGAAAATTAAACAAAAAGCTAGAAATTTCAAAAGAAACCGCATCTTTCTAGCATTATTCAAATACACTATTAATAATAATTATAATAAATTGTTTAAACAATCACTATTGTTAACAATGATGAACTATCACTTCCCTCTAATTGAAAATTGGACAACAAATGGAAAATTTGTGAAAAAACCGCGTCTTTCTAACTCCATTCTATTCGAAAATTGCTAAAAACAATAATGAATTCTTTAGACAATTCATGAAAATATATAGTTTTCAGTGCAAAGTAACATTTTATGTATTAGAAAAAATTCGCATTAAAAAACCCGCAAAAAATTATAATTAGTGCCACAAATTCGCAAAACCCATTTTTCACTTATGGGGTTTCTTTGGGACCCTATACAACAGACTTATGGGGGTGCTATTTGAAAGGTGATATTTTATTCGTATTCTATGGCTAATTTTGAAGAGGAATGTTGAGTTTCAACTCGATTGAGATAATATTGAGGATTCCGAATAAGATTTACAAAAACGTTTTTTTTTCTCATGGGAGAAACATGTCAAACTTCATGGGGCTTGCGGCACCCCTGAATATCATTTTTTTTCAAAACAAAAAAAATGGATTTATTTTTGGGTGGATTCGAACAAATTTGGGGGGTGCACAGTGACTTTAATGTCCCTTCCACCCTTCCCAGAATTACTATGTCATCCGCATATACCAACGCCCAGAATCTTGTCTTTTCTACCCGTATCCCGCCTTCAAGTCATTCCCTGAATTCCTTATCCATATCCGATGTCAATACTACAAAAAGTGTTGGGCTCAAATGACACCCTTGCCTTAAACCAATCTCCAGCCACAACTCCTCTGACTCCCCCCCCCCCCCCTATTTTCACTCTTTCTTTCCATTCTTGGTATATTTCGCTTACTCTACTTATTATTCCTTTGCTCAAACCTCTTTCCTTCATTACCCTCCGAGAAATTGTCGGTCTACTGATGGAAACGCCCCCTTTAAGTCATCGAAAAATGCACACACTCTACCACAATGAGCTAAATCCCTATCTACTACATGTTGTAGCACATATATGTTGTCCAGGGTACTCCTACCTGCTCTGAAGCCAGCTTGTGTTTCTGGTAAGATACCTTTGCTTTCCACCTCCTTTCTTAGTCTCTCAACAAGCACCATTGCATATATCTTATATACTAAATTGAGCAGCGTTATACCCCTATAGTTTTCAATACTTTCCTTATCTTCTTTCTTGCGCAGAGGTATAATACCTCCTTCTCTCCATTCCTGCGGAAACCCTTCACCTTTCCACACTTTCTGAGTAATTTCTATCAATATTTTTCTGCTCCACCTCGCTGGACATCCATGCTTCATTATCTATCCCGTCACTACCTGTCGCCTTTGTTCTCTTCAAGTTCCTATTCTGAACCTCTATTTCCTCCTCTCCCAAGTCCCCTACACCACCATCCCTCTTTTCTCTGACCCAGTCATCCACTTTTCTCTCGTCTGATCCCCTAAACGACCTTTCAAAGAACTCTCTCCACTCCTTGAGTTCTATATTCTTACTTGCCCCTCCCCCTTTTGTTCTCACCCTATTAATAAATTTCCAGGCCTCCTCTTTCAGTCTGATGTTGTTCAATTATTCCTCCCACTCTCTTCACTTTTTTTCCTCTTTCTTTTCCGCCAGTTCTCTCATTTCCTTATTTTTCTCAAATATACCTCTTTATCCCCTTTTCTCCTCCGCCACTTCTTATAAGCTTTCTGTACTTCCTTTTTTTCCTATTACACTTATTATCCCACCATGGCTTAACTAGATATTTTTTCTTCTTTTTAATGTTCTTTTTCTTAATACACTCCCTTACCTTTGCTCTAAGTTCCGTCCACATTTCTTCTACTCCTTCTTTTCCAAACTATAACTCTCCTAATTTCTTTTTGTAGATTTCAATAGCCTCCTCCGACCATATTGATTTTTCCCGTACTTGATCTACCTTGTTTACATATTTTAGCTCTATCCCGGTTTTTATCTCCACACTTACTGGTAAATGATCTGAACCTGTCTCCTCCTCTACTGTCAATTTCTATATATCCTCCAGTCCCTTACCGTTAGTTATCACTGAATCTATAACCGATGACCCTTGTTTCCCTATGAACATGAATTCTCCTTCTTCATCTCCTTTGACGTTCCCGTTTAATAAGCACCAGTCCCTTTCGTCCAATCAGTCCATCAAAATGTCTTCCTGCTTATTTAGTACCTTATCTTTTAATTCGCCTTACGTTGTCTCATCCCCTCTGTACAATTCTCCTTTTCTTCCGATTCTTGCATTAAAATCTCCACCTATTATCACATTACCTCCTTCTTCCTTGATGATTTCTTCTAAATCCCTCTTAATTGCCTCCATTCCCCTCCTATTGTACACTGTTACTACTCTACAAATTTCCTTATATATACTTACTTTTTTTTCCTGTATTCCTTCCTTTCCCTACTCTATGTCCCCCAACTCCTTCACCCCGTCTCTCACTCCCGTGATTATTCCTTCTTTTGCCCTTCCCTTCTTGTTTTCCCTCACTGCCCCTGCAAATTCCACTTAAATCCTTTTGGCAGTTTGTTCATAATTCCACCCCACTCTTTTTCTTCTATCCACGTTTCTGTTAAGCCTACCACCTCGATCTCTTTTAGGTAATTCCAGAAACCTGCGTCTTTATTCTTAATTCCTGCTACGTTCTAAAATAATATTTTCCCGCCTACTGTCCACTGTTTGATTTGCTTTGTCCCCCCTACTATGTCCTTTCTTTCTCTCTATTTCTCTCTCTCTCTCTCTCTCGTCCCTCCTTACCTGAAAAAACCTGCATCATCTCCCTCAAGTCTTTCTTTACCATCGCTCCACATCCACCTGTATACCACATCCACACCCCCGTATGCGTATTTTCTGATATCCTGTCCTCACTTCCTTTCCCTTCTGTCTCTGATCCCTCGGTATTTTCCTTAACCTCCTTTGTATTCCTCTTTCCTTGAATGTGAGATTGTGATGTATGAAAATTCTTGTCACCCCTAGTTTTAATTTTATTTTTCATTACTTCTTGCTTTGCTTCCTATGATTCTATTTCGACTATCAGAACTTCTTTTCCTTTCTTGACCCCTTTCCCTCACTTCGTTCAATTCTACCTCTACCTATAAACTGTTCATAAGCAGATTCTCTACTGTCTCTTCTTCCTTCCCTTTCCTTGTGCCTAAGCCCATAATTGTCATATTGTTCTTCCTTTCCCTTTTCTCAATATCTCTCTCCACTATGTACTTCCATCTTCTTTACCATCCCCTCTAACTTCTTTACCTCGAGTTTCCCTATTTTCTTTCCCAATTCTTCGACCCTGCTTCCTAAATCCTCCGTTTGTCCTTTTGTAGCTTCTTCCATACCCTTCTCTACGGCTTCTAATCTCTGTTTTACTTGCTGAACTCGCACAAAAAGAATGTCCAAAATAAACAAAAGTTTCCACTAAAAATGGTAAAAACGAAGAGCGAAATGAAATGCAGCCACATGTGTGTAAGATTTTAGCCCAGTCGTGTATCTAGAACATATAACAATTTCCAAGTGTTTGTAAAATTGTTATTGAAAATACGCTCCTTTAACAAATTTTGATTGTTTGTCTGGTTCATTTCAAAGGTATGATATTTATTTACAATCCATAGAAATTTAACTGCATTATCTTCAACAGAATTTGACTTACGCTTTTTGCAAGAAAATAGTGTCGAAATGTTTATGTAACAAAATAATAAACTATAAAATGAAATGCAACTCCTGTAAAATATATGCGGCAAAACTTGCAAAACGCTCATGGATAGTGTACACAAAAATAAAAAAATTTCCTCTAGCAAAAAGCTGTACGAAGCTTAATCTTGACACAAAAAAGTTCACAGTAGGGACCGTATTAGGTAATCCCCGTCGAGTTGTCGCTCTTTCATTGTTTATTGCAAAACGGAAAGTTCAAACCTCCAGAACTTTTTAAAATTCTGAATTCTTCTCCCTAACATTTATTAACAAGATCAAATAAACAAAACAACCTTTCTCGCAGAATTTCTGTTACATAACTTGTAACAAAACTAACAAAAAACTGTACATTCAAGAAAGCTATCAAAATTTCTTTCTGGAAAATTGTTCAACAAGATTTAAATAACAAAACAATTTTCTTACAACAAAAGTCACCCTTTTCGATTCCTCTGAGAATTATGTAACAAAAGTAAACAGAAAAATGAAAATTTGAGAAAGACACCACAATTTCATTCTTAAAAATTTGTTGACAAGATAAAAATAACACAACACCTTTTTAATCACAAAAGTCACACTTCTCGATTCCTCTAAGAATTTTCTCTTGCATAACTTGTAACAGAAATAACAAAAAAACTAAACACTTAAGAAACCGAGCAAAATTTCTTCCCGGATACTTCAAATTGTTTATCAAGATTTAAATAAGAAAACAAATGTTCTTACAACAAAAGTAACCCTTTTTGATCCCTCTAAGAATTTCCATGACATAAGTTGTAGCAAAAAGAAAAACTGAAAACTCGAGAAACCCACCAAAAATTTCATCCTTGGAAATTTCTTGGTAAGATTAAAATAACAAAGAACATTTTCTTACGAAAAAGTCATTCTTTTCGATTCTTCGTAGATTCTTCTTCTGTTTCGTAACTTGTAACAAGTCTAACAAAAATACTGAACATTTACGTAACCTAGAAAAATCTCTTGCTGGAAAATTGGTTACGAAGATTTAGATCATAAAAGGCATTTTCCAACAATGAAAATCACCCTTTTCGATTCATTTCAGAATTTCGGTTACCTAACTTGTAACAAAATAAACAAAAAATCTCAACTCTCCTGAAACTCAGCAAAATTACATTCTTTTAAATTTGTTGGCAAGATTAAAATAGCACAATACCCTTTTTAACAACAGGAGGCATTCTTCTTGATTTCTCTTAGATATTTTGTTACATAGCTTGTAACAAAACTAATAGCAGACAGAAAATTTGCGAAAATCAGCAAACTTATGGCCTCTTGAACATTTGTAAGCAAGATTAACATAAAATAACATCTTTAGCAACAAAATACTCACTTTATTCGGCTCCTCTCAGAATTTCTGTTACATATGTTGTAACAAAAGTAACAAAAATCGGAAAATTAAAAAAACTTATTAAAATTTCTTTCTTGGTTAATTTTTTATGCAACATTAAAATAACACAAGACCTTTTCTAACAACAAAAGTCGGCCTTTTCTATTTCTCTACGAATTTCTGTTAGATAACTCGTGACAAAAATAACAAGAAAACTGAAAAATCCTGAAAGCCAGCAAAATTTTTTTCTTGAAAATTTGTTGGCAATATTAAAATATAACGGTACATTTTTGACCAATAAAATTCACCCTTTACGTTTCCTCTAATAATTTCTGTTACATAACTTGTAACGAAATTAGAAAAAAACCAACCATTTGAAAAACCAAGAAAAATTTCGTTCCAAACAATTCGTTACCAAGATTTGAATGACAAACAACACATTTTCCAAATAAAGTGACCATTTCGGTTCTTCTCAGACTGTCTGTTACCTAACTTATAACAAAACTAACAGCAAACTAAGAATTCGCAAAACTCAGCAAAATTGCTTTCTTGAAAATTTGTAAGCAAGTCTAACATAACATAATAGCTTTACCAACAAGAAAAGTTACTCTTCTCAGTTCCTTTCAGAATTTCTGTTACACAGCTTGTAACAGCAGTAACAAAAAAAAACTAAAAATTTGAGAAACCTACCAATTTTTTGCCAACAATTTGTTGGCAAGATTAAAATAACAGAAGATGAAAATAATAACATTAAAATAACCTTTTCTACATACCAAAGTCACCCTTTTCGATTCCTCTCAGAATTTCGGTTACACAACTTATAACAAACTAATAAAAAACTGAACATTCGTGAAATCTAGCAAAATTTCTTTCTTGAAAATTCTTTTGCCCATCAGTGGTATTTCCCTGAAAATGAGTCGATTTTGTACCGGAGACTCATTTTGTATGCACTTCAAGTATTTCAGCAGTGAAACCTCACCGCTTTAAACATAGCGAGCAAAGTTCAATCCCTACAATACAAATCGCCAACAAGAAGTCTTCCAAACAAACATGGAAAAAATACCTGATTAGTTAATAATCCAACCGAAACATAAATTTCAGTCATGCCACATCAAGTGGCTCATTATATTTTGGAAATCATGAAAGTTTAAATAATTTTTAACTGCTACGACATTTATAAATTTCAAAAACGATAGATAAGGGCTTCTCGTCAAAGTGAAATCTTGTATGTTGCAATCCTTGATGAAAAAAGTACCAAAGAACCTCTGAAATATAAATAGCAATGATGTCATATCAACTAGTGCATTATTTTTAAAAAATCATTTTAAGTTTACATAATTTCTAACTGTTGCGACATTTATCAATTAAAAAACAAGAGGTTTTTGTCAAAGTAAAACCTTAATTGTTGAGTTCCTTGATGGGAAAACAACCCAAAAAACTTCTCAAAAATAAATTTCAACAATGCCACCATGGATAGGGAATTTTTTTGAAAATCATGAAGTGTAAATGATTTCTTATTTGTGCAACATTTATTGATTAAAAAAAAAGGGTAAGAGGTTTTCGTCAAAGTGAAACCTTGACTGTTGAGTTCCTTGATGGGAAAACTACCCAAAAAGCTTCTGAAACATAAATTTCAATCATGCCACCACACATTTATGTAACATATCAATATTTGGAATAAACAAAATTTTCGAAACCAACATTCAGACCTCTAACATCATTGAAAAATTCAAACCTTTTTGACCTTAAGGTAATGTTTAAAACTAGATAAAATCCAAACAAAAGATCTTCCTTTGACGCAAACCTAATTTTTTTACGAAAAGGGATAAGTATTTCTAACTTTTCGAACATGGATTAGAGTTTATGTTAAAAAATGTTGCGGGTAGTTTTTCCATCAAGGAACGCAACAGACAAGGTTTCACTTTCACGAGAACTTCTTACCTACTTTGAAAAAATCAATTAATGTCACAGAATTTAGAGGTTATTTACACTTTTCATGATTTTAAAAAAATAATGTACTCTTCATGGTCGCATAATTAAAATGTTTGTTATTTGTATATTTATTTTTTTTAATGGCTAAATATCACAGAATTGACTAAAGTATTTAAAATTCCCTAGATTTTCGGGAAATTGTGCACTCATTCCGCTTGCACGATTAAGGCGCTTCCTCAAGCCTTATTTTTAGCCCATGTATTCTTTTGCGCATGAATCCCGCTAAACGGATGAATTGTTCGATGTAATATTTTAACCACATAATCTCAAGAGCATAATGCATAAAAAGAAAGTTTTTTTTTTGAAAAATGGTCTTGTTTTTTTTTTTATTTTCAATTAATCGAAAATGTGCTTCATTTTTGCGCCTGGAAACGAGCATTCCGCCACCGGGAAAGTACCCCAGTTGAACCTAAAACAGGCGCTCTTCAAATCCATAAAAATTTGTCATAATTCACCGTGACGGTTCTCGAACAAGCTGAACCCAGGGGGTCGCTCGTAAATCAACCAGCCCTTTCGATTGTTGCATCCTGACACGATTCGAGCCGCTTGAACGAAATTGATAATTATTAAAATATGCATAAATTGAATGTTTATATGCTGCATTAGGTTCATTACATAATTACGAGACGATCAAAAAAAGATAGAAAAAAATCGGTCAACCCATTCAATTTATGTTGTGAGTTTTGGTAATTTTGCATTTTATTCTCGATTTTTATTTAAGATTACCTTCAATATTGAGAATATTGGCCGATTTACCTAGCACTTTTTTCCCATTTTTTCCAATTATATAATTTTCAAATTTTATCACCTAATAAAAATTTCATCCATCCATGTTTTGCGCAATTTTAAAGATTGTGACAGTATTCATTGTCGGCGGTCGATTTACTTTGGTCTTCAGCGAAAGACAAATGCAGATTCCAGGAGTTCAGATAATTTCACATCGGAGTACTTAATTAATTGATTACTCAATTTACGATTAATCAATTCATTATCGCTTCCTCATAGAGGGGGTTTGGAATTACCTAAATTTTCGAATATACTTTTTTGACATATTTAGATATAATTCGTCCCTTTGGAAAGATGTCCGTGTGTGTGTCACTTTTTTCTGTTAACCACATCTGGAAGAGGAAAAGAGCTATAATCATAACATTGTGATGGAGTGTAGCTCGGATTGATATCCAGGCGTGATAGGTACTTTGTACTGTCATTAGAAGATATCTTGAATTATTTTGTTAAAAAAACATTTCTTTTTACACTCGTTTTTTTTCAAAATTAATTTTGTACACTGAAAATGTATTTTAAATTTTTTGTTGAATATTCAGCGCTTTTCACATCCAAGATAATAATAACATAGATCAAAAATGAAGTATTTTCTTCATATTAAATTAAAATTGAAAGTTATTCTACCTTTCTCGTTTAAACTTTCATAAAAATTTGTCTTCTTCTGGTAGAAAATTAATATTCTTGCTTTAAATGTAATCTTTTTTCGTTTAAAATGCAACTATTTCGGTCAGAAGTAATCTTTTTCATTTAATCAAGGTGTCTAGTGTACCGGAAATTTTTGAAAACCTGGAAAAGTCCTGGAATTTTTTTTACCTGGAAAAAAACCTGGAAAAGTCCTTGAATTTTGCTCGTGGTTCTGGAATTTTTGTTTGTAATCATTTTAGTTAGTAATTTATTTGCCTTGTGTTTTTATTTCTTTTTTTACACTCGCTTCATCCTGACGACTGTAATTGTAGTGAAGAATTTTATTATTTGGTTGCAAATTCAACAATTTTTATTAAAAAGTCATAATTTTTTTTTAAATACCTACTATTCATCTTTTTGGTTGAAAATGCATTTTTTTGGTTGAAAAATAATTTTTAAACTAAAAACGTAACTATTTTTGGCTGAAAATTGATATTTTTTTAATTGAAAATTCAATCACTTGGGTAAGACTTGCACCACTTTGTTAAAAATTTATTTGTTTAAGGGTTGATCTCATTGATTGTAAATTTAAATATTTTGCTGAAAATTCTATTTTTCATTTAAAATTAATTTGTTAACCTAAAAATGTAACTTTCCCATTTTTTTTCTGTTTTTGAAAATAAATATTATCTGGTTAAAAATGCTGTCTTTTGGCTTGAATGTTTAATAATTTCTTTGATATTTTTTCCTGTCTTGGCTGAAAAATCTTTATTTGTTCAAAATTCGTCTTTTCGAATAGAAAATCCGTTTCTTTTGTAGAAAATTAATAATTTCGGATTGAAAATTCAACTTTTCAACGTAGAACTACTTTGTTGAAAACTCATTTTATTTCTTGAAAATTGAACTATTCTGTCAAAAATGATTTTTTTGCATACATTTTTTTTTTGCTGGAAATTTAACAATTCCAGTTTTGTTTGAAAATTCATATTTTTTCAGTAAATTTATCTTTTTTGGTAGAAATTACCAATCTTCCTAATTGAAAATTGAACTACTTGATTGAAAATTAAACTTCCTTTCCTTTTTTTTCTACGAAAATTGATTTGTTTACCTGAAAATTTAACTATTCCATTTTTGGATTGAAATTTATCGTCTTTAGTTGAAAATTCAACTATTCGGTTGAAAATCTACGTTATTATTTGTTTGACAATCGGTTTATTCTGTTGAGAATTTATCATTTTCCGGGAGAAAATTAATTTCCTTTGTTGAAATGTCGTTTTGGTAAATAATTCAACATTGCTAAAAATACCACTACCTTATTTTAATTAATTATTACTATTTATTTCAAAAGACAAAAGAACCAGGAAATTCGAAAAAGTTAGAAAATACAAAAAGAAAATGCATGTAAGACGTCATCGTCATACAAATAAGAAAGAACCTAAAGAAATTTGTATCGTTTTTGCTTCGTAACAGTGACCGAGTGCGGAGCGAATTTACAGACCAAAAGAATGGCTTGCCCTTACGTGGAGTTTATTGCAACCTACAAAGATGAATTTTCAACTAAATAATCGAATTTCAAACAGAAAAGATTAAACTTCAACTAAAAACAGTTGCATTGACAACGAAATAACTGAATTTTTTTAAGACAGTTTAATTCTTAACAAAACGGTGAATTTTAAATCGAAAAGGACGAATTTCCTGTCGAAATAGGCGAATGTTCAACAAAACAGTTGAATCTGCCAACCAAAACTTTAACCCAAAATAGCTGAATTTTCAACACGAAAATCTGAATGTTGGAAAAAAAGACGAATTCTCAACGAAAAATTGAATAGTTCGTATTTCAACAACAACAAAAAACGAATTTTCTTTGGAATTTTTCATAAAATAGTTAAATTTTCAACCAAACAGTTGAATTAAAAAAAAATTCAACAAAATATTAAAATTTTTAACCAAATAGGTTAACTTTCAACCTGAAAAGTTGAATTATTTGCCAAAACGACATTTCAACAAAGGAAATTAATTTTCTCCCGGAAAATGACAAATTTTCAACAGAATAAACCAATTTTCAAACAAATAATAACATAGATTTTCAACCGAATAGTTGAATTTTCAACTAAAGACGATAAATTTCAATCCAAAAATGGAATAGTTAAATTTTCAGTTAAACAAATAAATTTTCGGAGAAAAAAAGGAAAAGAAGTTTAATTTTCAATCAAGTAGTTCAATTTTCAATTAGGAAGATTGGTAATTTCTACCAAAAAGGATAAATTTACTGACAAAATATGAATTTTCAAACAAAACTGGAATTGTTAAATTTCCAGCAAAAAAAAAATGTATGCAAAAAAATCATTTTTGACAGAATAGTTCAATTTTCAAGAAATAAAATGAGTTTTCAACAAAGTAGTTCTACGTTCAAAAGTTGAATTTTAAATCGGAAATTATTAATTTTCTACAAAAGAAACGGATTTTCTAATCGAAAAGGCGAATTTTGAACGAATAAAGATTTTTCAGCCAAGACAGGAAAAAATA
>CAKNXH010002337.1:292110-313489 GCA_932178445.1 Andricus quercusramuli | reverse complement strand
TAAAATCAAATAGACTTTAATTAAAAGTTTCTAGAATCAGACAATTTAAAATTAAGAGTGCTTCTAGCTGTACAATTTTTCACTGAAGCATTATAAACTATTCAGATTGAAATTTTATTTTTCAAAATTTTAAAATTTTTTGATAGTTCAATGATTAAATGGATACCGTTCAAATTGAAATAATTTTACATTGGGAATTTATAAATGGGACAATTTCAATTGCTCAATCCTTTAGAATATTGCAAATTGAATGATTTAACCATCAACATTCAAAATATAAATCTGCATGGCTTCTATTTTGAAATTGTACGATTTTTTATTTTTTTATTTCGAGATTATCTAATATTACACGTTTCAATTCTGTACAATATTGCACACTCAGAAAAAGGTTTCTTTGAAACAAACAAACATATGTTTGTACAATATTTGTTTGAATCAATGACATATTTGATACTTGACATATTTGATACTTGACCCTATATCAAAGAAGTAATTTGATTCAAACAATTTTCTGAGTGCACGTAAGATTTTAAAATTAATTATGAAAGTTTGATTTCCAATTTTAAATGTTAGGTACAAATTTAGAATTAATTATCTTACAACAAATTCTTTAATTTAAGTCTTTTGTCAATCTAAATAACGGGGAATTTTTATTGAAAAGTGGAAAATGAAAATGAATTTTCATCCACCCCCTAATTTGAAGATTTTCTAGAAAAAATATATGTTAGCTCGAATATCCAAGGTTGAATTCTTTTCGAAGAGTAAGTTAATGTGTTATTGTAAATAATTTTCTTATAAACCTAATTTTATCAACAGTGGGTATAGGAAACATAGTGGGTCGAACAAGTTCTCTTAAATTTGGAGTGGCAACCCTGATAAAAGAAATTTTTCTGTTAATTTTAAAAATTTTAATGTAACATACAAAAATCATCACCAAGTCGAAGAACCTTGCACTGATACTCATAAAATTAATGTAAATAAGATAACAGCAGTCAATAATGTCATAAAAATTACAAGATTTTTTAAGCACTGTGTTTTATACTTCATATACCAAAATATTCTTTTGGAAATATAAGGTAATATTATAATTTCATGTTTTAATTGAAATTGGTTTGCTGTATGTATTTATTTCTTACTCTTTTTTCAGAATTATATCATATTTAGAATGAATAATTATTAACCAAGTTAGAATTTTTGGAAATGCGAACAAATAGTACTTTTCTTAGGGCTTGGTTAACGGAACATTGATTTGAAAAACATCTTTTTTGCCTTTGTTTAAAAAAATGCAGAGTTATCTTTACGAAATAAAATAGTAATTTGATTTGATTTTTATCTACTATTAATGCAGGTTATGTTAACACCGTAATCGGTTATTATCGGTGTATTAAAATAAGACTTTTTTCTCTGGTCTTCTTCTATAGGTTAATTGAATAGTCAATCCTTATTGAAAATCCCCTCACAGTAAATTACATAGTAACCCATATGGAACGGCAGGATATCATATGCGGATTTTCCAAAATAAAAATCTATGACTTGCCTTACATGAAATCCTATGTGATTTCCTATGGCAAGTCTATTCGATGGAGAACATGGTTCGTACCACCCTGTATAGTAATTTTTACAAAAACATAGGAAAATTTCCAATTTTAACTTAACCTCAAACTTGAAATTTTCTAAAAAATGCTGTGTTAGCTCTAATATTCAATGATACATTCTTTTTAAAAATTATGTAAATAAGGTTTTATGAATAATTTTCTTATAAACATAATGTTGTCAACAGTGGGTATAGGGAATACAGTGAGCCGAGTCGTTTAAACAAAATTTAGAATAGTAGCCCTGATTAAAAAAACTTATTTGTTAATTAAAAAAAATTGATGTAGCATGAAAAAATCATGATCAAGTCAAAGAAATTCGTACCAAATCTGATAAAATTAGTGTAGATAAGATAACAGAAGTAAGCACACAATGAAGTCGTAAAAGTTACGAGATTCTTTAGGTATTGTGTATTATACATAATATGCCTGCATATGCCATTTTGAGAAATATTCATTAGTTTCTTCAATTTTAAAAAGATGAGGACGTTTTTTTGTTCTCTGTTCTTCACTCTAGCGGGTTTCCTCAGTTATGTTGGTAAGATAACTTAATACTATAATGTCGTATATATATATATATATATATATATATATATATAATTTTATGTTTTAATTGCAGTTAAATTACTCTATGTATTTACTTCCTATTCGAATTTTTTCTGAATCAAATCACCTTGAGGAAGAATGATTATTAAGCAAGTTAGCTCATTTGGACATATGGACAAAAAATACTTTTCTTCGAACTTTGTTAATGGAACATTAATTTTGAAATACATTTTTGGGTTTGTTGACCTGTGTTTAAAAGAATGCAACATTATCTTTCAGACATAAAATAGTACAACATAATGGATTATTCAAAGGGGGTGACAAATAAATGATATGAATTTTCACGTTGTTGCCAATTATCATCCTGCTACGTGAAAATAATTCGCCTGAAATCCGAACGGATTCTAAGTGGATTTAGATTGCCATTTTGAAACTTTTTCCCCTAGATTTCTGGCGATTACGCGATTACGCGAATTTCCAAGCCGATATCGCATAAATTGTTTTTGCATTGACAGACATATCTGTAAGTGGGGTTAAAATAGTCATATCATTTGTGCAAAATAAACTGGGAAATCTGCGTGGAATTCGCCTAAAATGCGAGCGGCAAAAGTTTGAAAAAACCTCACTGATAGAAATGGTGACGCTGATTTAACCATAAGATCATAGGCTAAAAATTTACGACTATATTTATAATATAATACGTGTAATTCAATCATAAATAGTATGAAATGCACTTATTGAACTATGGTAAATACAACTTATTTATATTTGTGGTCTAAAGATGTAATATATAACTCGGTTTGTTTTGTTTACAACAGGCGCATCTCGCTCGCGCCTGCGCGTTTGCCTTCATAAGCAACGAGAATCGGATGGCCAAAACAGACATCCTGTATGGCTGTATCCATACAAGCAATAAAATAGTGTTCATCTACTCATAAATATTGTTGTCCCACCTATTTATTTCTATCAGTGCTCGCGAAACCCACGTGGGTTTCGTTCGAATCCAACCAAATATCGAGCAAATATTGCGTATTTTTTTCTCATTGTGCAATTTCTATTTCTTTTCACAGAATCAAGTTCTCTGCCATTAGAAAGACAGGGAGTGACCGTGACACCGGCAGAAGGGGCCAGTTCGTCCGGATCATACCAGTTCGAAAATCCTGCTGTCCGGAAAAAACCTGGTATCTCAATTCCTGACAATCTTTTCTACAAAGAAGGTGACCGCTTCGAACGCCTTGATGCTTATTCTTTGGCAAGAGTTCCTGGTTGCACGTATGGAAGAATCGTAGATGGTTTTGTTCGTCCAATATATAATGATAAACACAAAATGGTTATAGTAGACGATGAGGACTTTACTGTATTCGAAATAGACGACGAAGAAGCTAAGAGACGAGGTATCAACCAACCTGTCCCAAAAGCAAAACCCACCAAACCCCCTCTACCCCCTAACCGCCCACAATACAACCGATTCCTCGAACCGCCAACAGTCCAACTGAAAAACCGTCGCAGACTCCATGGTCGCAGCTAGTCAAAGCACCTAAAATAGTGCAATATCCGAGACAATATTTTATATATTATTTACAGACGTAATTACGAAAATGTACTATTGAAACAAATGAATATATTGGTTTGAAAAATCAAATAGATATTTACTATTCTTCGAGAAATGGATATACTCCTTCCTGAAAGACATGTGATTTTATTTATTATACCTTATTGATTCATTTTTTCAAACTTAAGAAAATGTTATTAAGATATTAGAAACAAAATGCTGCGTGAAAAGTTCGTAACCAGATCAATTCATGCACGGAGAAAAATATTTCGAGAAACTTTACCAAACTCAGTTGGGTAAAGTTGGGACATATGGACACTTTGATAAAGTTTCATATCTAGTTTGGTAAGACGAAATTCGGTAATACTTCATTAACAAACATGAAAGTGCGACAAACTGACACGAATATCTTCTGAACTGTACTTTAATTAATACTGTACTTGGTAGTTGACATTTTAATGCACATAATTGTAAAATATATCAAACTTCAGATAAAGATTACTGAACAATTGGGTAAAACGCGGTCGAGGGCTTGGTACAAAATATAAGTGGGTTTACAGAAAAGGCATGAAGGAGTCACT
This sequence comes from Andricus quercusramuli, assembly GCA_932178445.1. Lineage (NCBI taxonomy): Eukaryota > Metazoa > Arthropoda > Insecta > Hymenoptera > Cynipidae > Andricus > Andricus quercusramuli. Next base: position 309,218 of record CAKNXH010002337.1, on the reverse strand, counting down.
GACGCTCGAGAAACTTTAACTGGCAGTTTGGTAAACCGTAACCTTCTGTGAATCAAAAAAACAAACTTATACACAGTCAACAGCATACACTCACATACACATGAGTCAGTTACAGCCAATCAGAATACAATTTCATTACAATTACACTGACGACACGTAAACCTTATGAAACACATATAACATACATATAAATAACCCTAATATAATACTACACATATATAAGACGCTTTCGACGTAACTACGCTGACGCACGCTTCACATTGAGAGGAGAAATTTGGAACTTCCTTATATACTAACTAGAGGAATTGATTCAGCGCTTGTGAGAAACGACCAGTGCCGTGACTAAAGTTTTCATAAAAAGATTTATATTATAAGATCTATATTTTTTGGAATATGTATTTTGTAATTGCCACTTTAATTCTGAGTAATTTTCCACCTTTTCTTTGGATATTAACTTGATTCTAATATTATCTGAGTAAGGTATTAAAATGATATCAAAGCACAATTCAATAAAGTTTCCAAATTTTGGACGACTTCGTTTAGAAATAATAAATAAAAAAGTATGCAAAATGTCTTGCTACGCACCTATTTGAAGCTACAAATTTAAAATGAAAAATTGTCAAATCATATTTAAACCATTTTTTAAATATGTGAAATTTACAGATGTTACTTATATTAACTTGGAAAAGATAAAAATTAAAAGTAGAGTTAAATATTCTTCCGTTAAGGATGTTCAAAATCTCTTTAAAGTCTGTCCCACAGGTTTTTTGCGTAAAATTCATATACATCACAAATACGTTCCTTGATATTTTATTTTTATATTTTCATACCCTCTCGGGTAATCCTTCATTTTTAAAAAATATTTGAGGCCGTTTGAAAATTTTGTTGTTTTCGAAAATCATATTATCTAAAATTGTCAACTTCACGGCAACCACTCATAAAATATGTAAATATAAAAAATTAAAGATCTTTACACAAAATGTGATTTACTTAACTTTTTCTCTCTTACACCACTTTTAAAATTTATGCTCTTCAATTCTTCATTTCTGTTATTTGACTTTTCATTACTTGAAGTTGTTTTGTATCTTTTTAAAAATCAGTTCTTTTAACTTTGGTCTTTGTAACTATTTAATACAATAAAAGGATGTAATCAAATACAAAGATTTAAATTTTCGTATGATTGATCACAGTTTATCGAGATAAAATCACACTATCGTTCGAATTTGGATATATCCTTTCACCACAATGTCAGGTAGAATTTTAGAGAATTTTTAAGCCAATAAAACGTGTTTTCAAAAAAATTGCACTTACATGGTTATGACATGTAGTTATTTGCACAACTATTTCTGTTTTTGCATCTGCTTTAGGCGAAATACGTCATTTGCATTTCATTTTAATTTACAAAAGCTCACTCCATTTCCCGAAAGTTTCTTTACAATTATATTCGTCTCGTTTTCGTAGAAATTATTTTATTTAAAAATAATACGTACAACTCTTTTATTTAGTCATGTTTTAAATAAAACAATTTTCTATATGATATTTAATAAAAACGTGATGAATACAATTGTAAAGGACCTTTCAAGGAGTAGAATGAGCTTTTAAAAATTTTAATCGAATGAAAATCATATGAATTTTACCCAAAGCGATTTGTGCTTTTTGAATATTCATTACTTTTAAGCAATTAAATTAAAACTTTCAAATTGGCTAATAAATTATTGAAAATATTACACATGTTTCATATTAGTACTTTTCGCTGGGTGAAAAAAAAATATTATAAAATCAAAACATTTCAAAGACTTGAAATTTATTTGAAATTTTAGGTTGTGTAATTTTTTTAAACTGGAAATTAGCATTTTTAAACAAGAATCATCAAGATTTCTGATTTTTAACAATTGTAGGTTAGGTTAACGATTTATACCAAAAACTGGTATTGTGAAAAAATCACTATAGTTCAAATAGGATAGCAAATTTTTGAATAGTTTCAAATAATATTAACGTTCTTCACAAAAAATCGATCATCTTGCAAAAAAGTCATTGGATTTGGGAACAGATTTACAATTCTTAATAATTTTCTGTTATTTTATGTTTGTGTTTTTCATTGAGAATTATTAGTATTTTTAATAAAAAATTATTAGATTTCAAAGAACATGTACCATTTTTCAACAACTATAGCTTATGTTGACCTGTTTTATCTAAAATCGTTATTTTTGACAAATCATTAAATTTAAAACCAATGACTTTGTTTAAAATAAATTATATTTATAAAATTTCCAAGAAGATTTAGAACTTTTCAACCTTTTCAGGTTATGTTGCTGTTTAAGACCAAGAATTTTGAGTGAAAAAACGGTATTTTTAATGAAAAATCATTTGATTTCAAAGAAGATTAAAACTTTTGTTTCATTATAGGTTTTAGGCTAGTGATTTTCACCGGCAATTTTGATATAGGCTTCAAAGAAGATTTACAATTTTGGAACGATTTAAGGTTATGTTAACCCTTTTTACCAGAAATCGGTTATTTAAAATTAAATTCATTTTACTTAAAAATTAAACTTAGGAATATGAACAACTTTAGGTTATATTAGTTTTTTTTTCGTCGGAAATTAGCATATATTGTACAAAAATATTATATATATATTAATTGTGACTTTCTTTGAGAATGTACACAATGGTGATCCTTATCAGTATATTTGATTATATCTGCAAAAATTACATAATTTCTTGTAGGTACGCAATGCACAATTGAAAGAGTTACTCTTTGGTTAATACCGCAGTTGACAAATTATATAAAATGTTATTATGATTAATCAAATTATATACAAATTTCTGTAAAAATGAAATTTTTTCCAATTACACTGAGTAAAAATACAAAATTATTTAAAACATTGTTGTTGAATAATTATTCATATATTCTTTAAAGATTTTTACGATGTAGATTTAGCAAAAACTTTTATTACACTGTATGGTAAAAAAATATTTTAAAAAATATGAAAAAAGATTTTAGCAAAAGAATTCTCAAAAAAATTATATAGCGACGTAAATTTAATGAAAAGTTTTTATTCGATTTTTCGTATGAGAAATTTCAGTTTAAGAAATTGTTTTTAAAAATTTGTTATTTCTTATTTTTGAAACTGAATTTTCTGTTATCAATACAAAACTTTGCAAAATTATACTATAGTAAGAGTTGTGGTAAAAAGATTTTTTTCCAAACCTCATTTATTGACACAATAATTTAAAAACAAAATTCAATGAAATCTAAGTTCATATTTAGATCAAATTTTAACAGAGTATTGATTTCTTTAACCTTCTAGTATTTATATTTAAAAAAAATTGTATCATGCAATAGGAAAAATATATACTTTCTTTTTTTTTCGTGATACCGCGAATTTCAATTTTGATTTTCTCGGAACAGGATTATTTTTTTGGATCGAAGCTTTCTTATTCTCATTGAAATATAATTTTTTCATCCCACTAAATGAAAAAAAAACTACAAATTTTGTAAGGAAAACACTAACATGGCAAAAAGCACTGAAATAGCATCACTAAGGCTTACGCCAGAGGCGTCAATTTCGATCCATGGTAACCAACTTTGTAATAACCTTCCTAAATCAACTCCAACTTTATTTTGCAATTGTAGAACTATTATGCATTATCCAATACTAAATGCCAACGAGAACTATGAATAGGTTGAAAATTGAACAACTTATTCATAATTTAAAAAATGGTAAATATCTTTGAGGTGCTTAATACTTTTATACGATCCTGCAAGATTTGGGAAGTGGTGGGAGATGCTGGGCGACTGCGACTCGAATGTCGGTTTACCAAACTGTCGAATAAAGTCTAACGTAGCAAAAATTAAAATCTATTCCACAGCGGATAAACTTTCATGCAATGTGGTGAAAACAGTCACATATCAAAAATCAATGTTTCTCTAGAATTGATTTTAAACTTTACCAAACTTTCGAGTATATAATACATTTTTTACTTAGAAACATTCACCGAAATTTGTCATTCTATAACCGATTTTAAGGGAAGCATTAACATTGCATAATTTAAAGTTTGCTTGACTTTACATTTGCAAACTTTACTCAACTAATATGAAATTTTATCCAATTTTTCCTCAATGTATGACAGAATAGTTCTCAATAATTACACGACGTGCATTAATGTTTACTTTTGAAAATATTTACTGTACATTTGGAAACTTTAATCTGCGCTATTAAAGTTTACCGAACTGCCATGTATTATTTAACCTTTTGCACGTCACAAATTATTACAATAATGTCAAACATTCTCCTTTTAGTCCATATATCCCGATTTTACTCAAAAGTTTGGTAAAGTTTCCTAACCAAATTTTCTCCGTGTGCGCCCTTTTACAACAATTAATACTTCAGTTGGAGCACATAATGTTGTAATTTTAATATTAAAGAATTTTCTCTAATATGAACAAAGTGAACAATTATATTTTAAAATTCATAAATCGGTACTAGTAGGTCAAAATATAGCAATAGAGGTTTCTCATCAGAAGTACGACTAAACTGTATAATCAAAGTAACGATAGAGCACGAAATAAAATAAAAATTAATTAAATTTTTTCTGATAAAAGCGAAAAAACAATTTATGTATGTATACCATTAAGCCATTTCCCTTTCGGGGTAGGCGTGCCACTACCCGATTCGGGTAGTGTTTCTAGGTGGATAGTTTCTTGTAGTAAATAACTACAAGTGTGGGCTCACCACACCCATGACGGGCCAACACCAAGTACTAACCGTGCTCAACACATGGGTGATGTATAGCGCAAAATGCAATGTCCCTGTTGTTTATAAAAAATGGGTTTTATTAAAGACTCTAAAAGAGTTTTTGCCTATTATTAACGACCTGTAATCACTGTTACTCTTAATATTATAGTGTTTCTTTAAAATTAAATGCAAACAGTCAAAGCGTCATTGACTGGACTGTCTCTGGTACCGTTTTCAAAATAAAAGTTATATTTTCTACTAAGAATATATATATAGTATAATTACTAATAGATTCAATGCTTTCACGATCATCCATTATAATTATTGTTGACGTGATAATACTACTTGATCTATTATCTTAATGTAAATCAGAAGTTATTCAATTAAAAAAAAATGTATTCTGCTTTTTATCATAAACTGTTCGAAATTTATGTAGAAATTTACAGAAACTCGTGAATGTAATCTTCATGCAGTAACCGTTCCCAGAAAACACAGTCTGATTAGTCAGCTGCTGCTGAATTTCTTGGTGGAGAATTTCGGTGGAGATCCCGGCGTGGTTTACAGCGAGAATGCCCGACAAGAGAATTCCACAGAGGATCCTGCTGCGATCTTTGCGGGTTATCTTACCAGTGTTAAAATACACGTCCGCCCGCATATTTTTCGCTACCGGAATGGTTAGGGCGTTAACATGCAAGCCCTCCAGTACATTTTCCGATAAGGTATTATTATTTTTTTTGTTTTGAACTTGTTCTCGGGTGAACCCAGTTCTCATTATGGCGACGGACTAAGTCAAGTCACTGGAGAGATGACGATGTTATAAGTTATGTGAATACGATGATTGAAATCATTTGCGATGATGTTGTAGGTACAAAATTAGGAGCATGGTGTAGTTTGCAGTTTTTCTTTTACCGTTGTTATCCTTACAGAGCGGCAGCGAGTGTTGGGGATGACAACAGTCGCCTCTGGAAGTTTCTTAAAATGCGACAGGTATTTAATAAAATCGCCTTCTGAGCTGCTGCCAGTACCCTAATGACTCCTAAATGTTCAAGATGTTCAGTGCATTTCGCCTGCACATTACCTGTAGCCTAAATCACAATAGGATGAATAGATGTCCAGGCAACAGCGTCTATGGTGACTAGATCTTTACTGCCCCGCAAGTTTTTACAAGATCGTTTTTGTTCATCTGTTCGGATGTCATTCTCGTCGCAGTGAGAATGTACCTTATCTGCAATGATGGCTGTAAGGCATTTATGAATTGCCGCAAGACAGGCTATCGGTCTAAATTCAGATGAATTTTGTGCGTCTGGGTTTTTATGGCAACATATACGTAGTACCGTTGAGCATAAAGCCTGGCATCAGATCTGAGTGTTCGATGATCTTCTGAAAACACCATGCCAACGCAGGATGCACACTTGTCAGGTACTTGTACTAGAAGTTGTACACCATATCCGGACCTGGAGCTTTCCAGTTATTGCCGTTCTCAGACCTGTTGGAACATCTGAATCTGTAATATTAGTCAGCTCCATTTTATGGTTATTGCTTGCTCTTGCTTTCTCTAGTTGGAACCAAGCAGTTTCCAAATTGCTTCTGTTAGTTTTTCCACAAACACTCCACCAGTAGTCCGTCATGTGTTCCATTTGAGGGACCGGTATCTTGCTGATTATTTTGCTTTACACTCAGTTCACTATAGAACCTTCTTTTATCTGCCTGAATGATTTGATTTTGTCGCCTTCTTGCACTTCTTTTCTTGTACCAACGCAGTCTAGCAGTAAGAACATCAAGTCTCTGCCGTTGGGAGTCTATAACCTTATCCAATATTGCTGGTGTCAATGTCTCAATGTACCAAGGTGGAATATTTTTGTAACATGGTTTTATCAGCTTTCTGGTTATATTTCCTTTTTTATATTGAGTCAATTGACACAATGCGCACCTTACTTTGTTGACATTCATATCTCGATCCCTTCCTTGGGCAAAGATTGCATTTGTAGGCCTCTTTCTGCGGCCTAATGTTCTAACGGCTGCTACAGCTGCACAAAGATATTATTATTATATTATTATTATATTATTATTATTATTATATTATTATTATTATTATTATGAGAAGTTGTAGGCTTCAGAAGCTACGATCATGGTTCCTTGGAGCGACCTATCCTGACGCAACCGGAACGTGTACGTCATCCACTCCTGCTCCTTCTGTCCTAGAATGTAAGCAAGAGCGGAAAATTTACGCAAGAGACTTCGTCTAACACTGTTTCTTGGAGTCCGGTATCTAGCCGCGGATGATCTTACGCGACAGACGGAACAGTTGGAGATGAAAGTTTCACCTCTGGATAATTTTTTAGATCTACCAATCTTTGTAGAATGTTATGAGGAACAGTGTTGACAGACCAGATGAAGTGATCCCAGAAGAACAGCCTTTTGCATCCAGCTCGTGATGGATTGAGCCTGATGCTGGCAAGCCGCAAAGTTGTTGAGTTGACTAATAAATGAAGCTCTTATACCTTTAAGAACCTGATTATGAGAACTCTAACATGCACTTTGTAGCCTTGGTACAGCCTGCTCAGCTCGAAAAGAAGTTCTTGAAATTATCCGTTTTTCTTCCTCCTTCGCCGTGATATTATCATTGGCTGGTGCCAAGAATTCAATTACGTAAATTATCTTCGTCTTCACATCTTGGAGGTCAATATCAGGCTTCCTAGCACTGATACGTTAAGCGGTGGAGGATGAGAAATTCCAGTAGATCTTACACGAATCATTATCCACGATGGACTCGAGTTCCCCCTGGGCGTATGAGAAGACGGGCAATAGCTCAGCACCATATAAGTGCCTAAGATGGTAATATAACACTTTCAGAGCCGCATTGTGTCTCTCTACGTACCCGTAGCGTGCATATTTTGAGCATCCACTGAGAACATGTCCAAGTGTTTCTGGCTTTTGCTTGCTCGCTCGGCAGTTGTTATCGCCTACAGGTACATTCATTATGCGCTCGCGGTCAACTAAGGTGTCTATAACGCCTTTTTGACAGAAAAAAGAAATCCCTCAGTCTCCGATCTCAATCCAGAAGACTTGAGAAACATGTTGGACAGACCCATCGAGAGCTCTTCTCTACATATGATGCCGTAGAATTTACCATGAAGCGGCTGGTCAGCATGCTTGTTTAGTAGAAGCGTATGTTTTGCTTCCTGTACACGACTTTTGAGCACCAAAGGTGTTAGTGATGCTAGGCCATGTGTAGTGTCGCTGGAATCAAATGGGAGACCAATAGCTCCTCTGTGTCCTTATCTGCGGCACGGTATAGAAATGCCGCAGCATTGACGACTTCATGTTGATTTACGAGTCGCATTATTCCAAGATATGTATATATTTCTCCATTACCAAGATGTTGAATGGTATTTCCGCCTAGGAGTTAAACATCCTTAGTCTGGGACACCCTGTATATATCCGTTTTTTTTTTCAAGTACCGAATTCCAATTTATTGAAATGGCAACGGCCATACCACGCTGGAAACACCAGTTCCCGTTAGATCACTGAAGTTAAGCAGTGTTGGGCGCGGTTAGTACTTGGATGGGTGACCGTTCGAGAATAATACTACTGCGTTGCTGTTGGCGGTCGTGGGTGTGGTGAGCCCACACTTGTAGTTATTTACTACAAGAAACTATCCACCTAGAAACACTACCCGAATCGGGTAGTGTCACGCCTACCTCTAGAGGCTCGCCGAAAGGGAAACGGCTTAATGGTATAAAAAAAAAAAAAAAAAAATATCTATTTGCCTGATTTAAAAACAAGCGTAAGAAAGATAACACAATTATGGATATTAATAATAATCTCATATGCAATATTTAATAATAATTATAATTCCATATTTGACTAATATTTTATAATAATTCCACTCTTTCATATTCTTTTGCCGCGAACGGCCTTCTCTCAAATCACGGCAGGCCTATTTCTGAGGTCCGCAATTCGAAGAGAGCCGTAACTGCCCGTTACGGCGTTTTTCGAATTTCAGCATCCCAATCAATACCGTTAACTGCATTTTAGATAAATAATCAACATTTTTTAACAATTTTTCTTGCAAAAATGAAAAGATCGTATGCAAATTAGTCAAGAACAACAACAAAAAATGCAAAAAATGGATAAGAATCCGCGATAAACGCGAATAAAGATTCGGACAGTTTTCGTTGATTTTCTCGGCTTCGTTCATTTTGCAGTTAACGGTGTTTTTTCAAATCACGGTAGAACAGTGCTACAGATTTCAGGTCTTCAGGTACACATATATTATGCTCTATCCGAGCGCACGTGAATTACGTCCGCCATCTTCGATATATATTATACATAGTTTCCTACAATTTTCTACGTATATTACGTCGTTTATGTATTATACGCAGAAAACCTCGAGTGACGCGACACTGCACAACCCTGGCGCTTAGAACGACACATTTTCACGCACGGCATCGTGGTGCCCTTCCTTATCGACCCCGAGTCCAGACTTCGAGTCTCAGTCACAGGACATGTCAATTTTCTACCCCTTTTTCTCCATTTCGGGACGTATTTCGCAAGCTTTAGGTTCACTATCATCAAGTTATGGGTCTTCGAATACGCGATGACTTCTGAGAATGTTTCTATGAAGTCAAAATCGTGAGTAAAAAAATAAATTTGCGAACGGTTCTCGCCGTTCGAATGCTGTCGTCTGCTCTCCGCAGATTTCTCACTTTCCGAAAATTATTATTTTCCGCAAAAATAATTATTTTCGTAGCAAAAAGCTTTATTTTTCTAAATTTTAGTGATTGGAGGATCTCGTAAAACCCCGGATATTTCACAAGTTTTCTTTCTTTCGTGCTCAAATACTTGGGGGAAAATATATATATTGAGTGAGTCCCCAGCAAAAAAGAAAGAATTGATACGGATTGGGGCGAATTAACATTTTTGTAATGCGCGTGAATCCCGTTTTCTGATTCGTTCAAACGCATTGAGACGCATTTAGATGAATTGAGACAGCGCAAATTGAATGTGTGTGAATTCGTATGAATGCGTGGTCGACGTCAATCAGAAAAAAAATGGATAAAAAGTGCATGCGTCGAGACTTGAAACAGCGATCCCTCGTGCATCAGTCCAGAGTACCTGCCACTGAGCTACGAGACAATTTACTAAACATTTACAATGGTTTTACTGTTACGGATTGCATTGTATAAATCAACACTTGCTGAAATTCGCCGTGACGCATTGGGGCGAATTCAAGTGTGTATTTTACTCTCACGAATTCAGACGCATTGACCAATGTTGAAGCATTTGCGTGCTGACGCATTGAAGTGTATTCGCTGTCTTTAGACTTTTGCACTGTATTTGTACGTATAGAACGATTCAAAATTGAAATACCGTCTTTACGAATTTACATGCATTGACACATAGGACCAATGCGTCATTGTCGCAAAGCGGGATTTGCAGGGTGTTTTAGTTTTTTTCAATTCAATTCGTATCAATACTTTCTTTTTTGCTGGGTCCCCTGCCTATACAAAAAATTAATAGTCGAATTTAAGCAACACACTTAAAGAATGTTGAAGAATATCTGTGAATTTTTTCAGATTTTTCCTAGCGTCGACCGTATTCTGGAAACAGGTGAAAGTCGACGCTTGAAAAAGGAGGCCAAAAAACCATGTTTTTTGGGATGTTTTGCCCTCTAACTATCCCAGCAAAAAAGAAAGAATTGATACGGATTGGGGCGAATTAACATTTTTGTAATGCGCGTGAATCCCGTTTTCTGATTCGTTCGAACGGATTGAGACGCATTTAGATGAACTGAGACAGCGCGAATTGAGTGCGTGTGAATTCGTATGAATGCGTGGTCTAGGTCAATCAGAAAAAAATTAATAAAAAGTGCATGCGTCGAGACTTGAAACAGTGATCCCTCGTGTATCAGTCGAGAGTACCCGCCACTGAGCTACGAGACAATTTACTAAACATTTAAAATAAATTCTATATGCCCTGCACGTTGGTTTTCCTGTTACGGATTAAATTGTATAAATCAACACTTGCTGAAATTCGCCGTGACGCATTGGGGCGAATTCAAGTGTGTTTTTTACTCTCACGTATTCAGACGCATTGACCAATGTTGAAGCGTTTGCGTGCTGACGCATTGAAGTGTATTCGCTGACTTTAAACTTTTGCACTGTATTTGTACGTATAGAAAGATTCAAAATTGAAATACCGTCTTCACGAATTTACATGCATTAACACATAGGTCCAATGCGTCATGGTCGCAAAGCGGGATTTGCAGGGTATCTTAGTCTTTTCAGTTCAATTCGTATCAATACTTTCTTTTTTGCTGGGATTGACAACAATTCTCTAGGATAAAAGTAATCATATTTTTGTACTCGGAAGACCTTAAGGCTGATATAGAAGTTGATGTAACCTAGAAAACTCACCTCAAAAAATCAATTCCAAATGCTAGCGCAACGAATGATTATCGGGGGGCAATTTTTTTTCCTCTTGGAAGCTCAAATCCATATTTGAGGCGGAAACTTGCGACAAATATGTGAAATTCCTTAAATATTACATCTCCAATGCAGCAGAAAAAAATAGACAGAACTGGCGCGATATTCAGAAAAGAAAAATGAAATGAAAAAAAAATGAAAGAAGGAAAAAACTCAAAAAATTCCGAAATAAACTTCTATGTCTGTTGGAATAATTCTTCTATTTTGAATATCGCGCCAGTTCTATTTATTTTTTTTTCTGCTGGTTTGAAGATGCAATATTTTATGGAATTTAATCTCTTTATCACAAGTGTTGACGATCCGCAGGGATTTTCCGCCTCAAATATGGATTTGAGCTTCCAAGAGGAAAAAAATTGCCCCCCTATAATCATTCGTTGTGCTGGCATTTGGAATTGTTTTTTTGTCAGGTGAGCTTTATAATTTACATTACTCCCTACATGAGCCTCAAGCTTTCCGACGCTTCTTATCAGACAATTCAGAGATTTTTTGTGTGCGAGTTGCAATCAAACCCAATGAGCGGCCTCGACATTTGGCCCCGACTTTAGTTTAAACAATTAATTTTGGTTGAAAACTATCTTCTCTTAGAGTAATGCTAGAAAGCTGCAAGTTTTTCTGAAATTTTCAGCTTTTCTTTGAATTTACATTTATAACATGATCCATGTACAGAATTTGAAGAATACTTTGAATATCTGTTTTATGTATTTCGGGAAAATATATTCACAAAAAAGAAAGATTGTTCATAACTAAAAAGCCAAACCAAAGTTGAAAATTAAAAAAATAACCGCAACACTATACAGGGTGTCCCAGACTCAAGTGTCCGGACTTATATAGCCGTATAAAAATGAAAAAAATAAATAGAAAATTCTTTTTCCAAAAATCAGTTGAAGTTTTAGTTTTTTAGTTATAAAACATTTAAGCTGGACCAATCAGGAGCGTCGTGTAAACAGCCGTGTGTGCGTGAACGGGATTCCAACGTAGTGTTCTCCCGTCGCTAACCCCACGTCTGCGCTCGCTTCGATAACACTGCGTTGAAATCTCGTTCACGCACACACGGCTGTTTATACGGCGCTTCTGATTGGTCCAGGACACTTGAGTCTGGGACACCCTGTATAGCATTACTATAAACATTAATTCATTGATATAATCTCGAAGAGTTGACAAAAAGTGAAAAATTTCCGAAAAAACGCAACTATCTAGCATTCCTATAGAAGAAGGTAGTTATAAACAATAATGATTTATTTAAATCATTAGTTTTGTTAGATTTTATTAATTTTTACCTCGCTCTACGTGAAAAATGGACAAAAGTTTTTAATTTTTAGAAAAAAACCAAAACTTTTTAACATTTCTCAAGGAAGATATTATTAAAAATAAAAATAAAAATGAATGGTTTAAACAATTATTTTAGTTAACTTGAAATTATTGTTACCTCGCTCTAATTGAATAGTGGAAAATTTTAGGATAAACTGCCACTTTCTACTATTATTCAAAGAGAATATCATTATAAATAATGAAAAATGGTTCACAAATTCGGAAAAACCCGCGACTTTCCAACCGTAATCTGAGAAAAAATTTCTAAAAAATTCATGTAGACATCTACTTATCAGTAGAAAGTAGTATTTCATGTATTAGAAACAATTTGTGTTTAAAAAAACGGAAAAACTCCTAATTATCGACCCCAACGTGTACTTGCACTCTCCTAAATCTTCGAATTTCTTTTCAGAAAAAAATGAAAAACTGGAAAAAAATGTCGACCACTTCTTGTTTAGAATTTCTGCCATGTCCAGAAAGTTTATGTTACAATAATAATGTGATAAAATTTTAGCCAATTCATATCTCCTTTTGGCTTTATAGCTTTTGAATATCAAGAATATCCATACTTTCATACAATGTGAAATAAGTTCACGTGAACAGAGGATACGTGGGGGGGGGGGGCCCCTCAACCCCCCCCCCCCCCCCACGGCCCCCCGCCCCCCCCGAAAAGTGATGAAAATTTGTCCACGTGGTATATGGACGGCCCCTTAAACACGGAAAGTTTTTGATTTACATCAATTAACTCAATATGTCTGTTCGCAACAGGTGTAATCGTAGAAGATTGTAAAAAATGTTCATACACAATTCAATTCACAAACTTATTAAGAGCAAATATCTTTATCTCTATCTTTTATCCTACTCTGTTACACGTCATAACATGTGAGTACATTTAGCTAGTATATATAGATATAATAGCGAGCGTATTCGTGAAAAATCACCAGTTGCCCTATACGAAGTTCTAAAAGAGTCAGTTTTATCTACCTAAAAGCACAATGAGGTTCATTTTCGGTACTCTTGTCATCTTTATGCTTTTATTGAATTACATTGGTAAGTATAATGATCATTCTTTTTACACTTGATAATATTGTCGATCCTCCACCAACGCCAGTTATTTTTTGTCGAGTTCTTCATGGAATTTGGAGTTTCCTTGTCAGCTTTCAGTGTTCACATATTTGATGTAAAATTTATTTTCCTACAGTAAAAAAAAAATCTGTTTGAAGCAACTAGAATTCTGATTAATTGAACTAAAATAGAATGTTGTTAAATATGCCCTTACTCTAAATTATGGGTTAAAGTATCAGAAGTTTCTAGTTGGAAATTTCCTGGCTAATGTAACCAGAAATTCGGGTAAATGTAATCAGAATTTCTGGTAAGGTTAACCAGAAATCTTTACTAGACTTTTTTACGTTAGCTTAGAAATACAATGTTCTGGTCAATATAACCAGATATTCTGGAAAATTTAACCAGATTTTCTGGTAAGCTCAATCAGATATTTTGGTACCCATCGATTTCCGACTATCGAATTTCGATACTTTTCTACCTGCATGGACCCTTCCTAATCTCCTCTGAAATTACATGGACTGCGTCCCAAAAAAAATAATCTAACAAAAGTTTCCGAAAACGGAGTGCAGCAACTATATTCCGCTTCGCTGAAATCATAGTCTCCCTACTCGGTAAGAAGAAATGAATAGAGAAAAATTAATATTTTCAGACATAAGCGAAAGAGTGAGCACCGAATAATAAAAGTATGGTATATGAGACGATCCCATACTTCATGTCTATTTGAATTATGTATGGTGGATGTATAGCTCAAATCTAGCTAAAGTATAACAAGGTATAGTCGAACTATAGAAAGAGTATTGCTAAAGTATATCTTAGAAGTATAGCTGAAGTATAGCTGAAGTATAGCTGATGTATATCTGTAAAGTATAGCTCAAATATTTCAGGAGTATAAATAAAGTATGCCTAAAGTATAGGGAAAGTATGGCTATAGTAGGTATAGCTATAATGGTATAGGTATAGAATGAAGAGATAAAACGAAATAATTACAAGCGTTTTATTCTTGATGATGACATCGAACACCTGAAATACATTAAATTAGAGATCCAGAATCATGATTTTCACAGCATGAAAAAAATATATATTTGTTGCAACTTCTAAATTTAGCAAAACTTAAGAAATTCTTTATATTATCAAAAATATAACATTATGTCTTTTATGTAAATAATAAATTAGTCAAATTTTTTCATGAAATAATAATGTTATGGTTAGGAATCAAAGATTACTGGATCTCTTACCCACATATAGAAAATAATAAGAAGAATATAAGAATCTTATTATGTACATCTTCTTGCTTTAAGGAATCTCCATCTAGTTGAAAAAATGAACGGTTGAATTTTAACTCCGAAGTAGATTTCGTGAGACAAATATGGAAAGAATTTTGTTAAAACTGGAAGAGTTTATTAACTGGCTTCTTCATTACACTCGTGAACAATATTCGTTGCATACTTTTCTCAAGAAATTATTTAAATCACGAAATTTTTCAATTTGCGGACGATCTGTCATTCACAATTTATTATGTTTTATCCCGTTGCTATGATATCTTTAAAAATAAATGAACACATATTGTATGAGATACTTTGGCCATACTCAAGTATAGATTAAGTATATCCTATGCTTCAGCTATACTTAAGTATAGATGGAGTATATCATATACTTCATATATACTTTAGCTATACTTTATCTATACTTCATCAATACTTCAGCTATACTTGAGCTAGACTTTAGCTATACTATTTCAATATACTTGAAGTATGGAATCGTCTCATTTACCATACATATTTTATACTTCTGAAAGTCAATGATTGATCAATCCCATACTTATAATTTTTACCCGGGCATTATTTAATTTTTTTAATGTGCTAATTTTCCATCGGGAGAAGTGCCCAACGAAAGAACAGGTTTATCTCCGAAACCAATTCTTTTCTATTTCCCTAACGATTGCCACTTGTGTTGTGTTTCATGCAGGCGAACATATTTTCCATTTTTTCAATTTCTCTTAATGCGAGCAGTAGACACACCTCTCATGTTTTTTTTTTAATTCCATACTTACTTGATGTATTTTCGATTAATTTAATTCTTTGTAATCCGTCCACAAAATGTGTGCGCTTACATGGTTTCTATTCCTCCGTGTGTAACATAAGTTTGGAAATTTCAATTTTTTTTGTCATGGCTATTTTCAATTCCATTCTGACATGTTTCATTTTCGATTATTTTAATTCAATCCAATCTGTCCACAAAATATCCGCACTTGCATAGTTTCTATTCTTTTTGGAAGAATATAAGTTTGGAAATTTCAATTTTTTGTCTACCATAACGGTGGAGTGATTTAAATAATAATATTTTATATTGTCTTAACTTTTCATCCTTTATCTATACCGTTTTCTGCTTAACACTGTTTTCTGTATTTGACTCCGTATACTTTTTTTGTATGGCTGTGCAATCCATGCACAGCAGTAGTGCGTGTTTCAAGACAGATTTCATATGAAATCAGTCAAAATATGTTACTGTTCGATAAATTATTAAAAAAATGTTCATATAATTTACCCAAATACAAAACTTATTTATTCAAAAAATGCATTTATTTCAATTCACAGTTGCGCCTTGAAAGTGACATTATTCTATTGCTTTCTATTCTTTCTTTGACATTTTTTCACTTTTTAATTCCTTTCAATACGCTTCCATAAAATTGTTCTGAGTGAATTGAAAAGACTAGCTCTTGCGTCTACAAAGTGACAATATTCTCTTTCTTTCTGTGCTTTCTTTTGCATTCCTCCACTTTTTAATTCCTCCCAATACACTTCCATTACATTTTTCTGAGTTGATTAAAAGGAATAGGTTTTGCTTTTTTTCTACTCGTTGGTGGAACTTTCGATGAAGAAAAATTCACGTATTAATGGGAATTCAGATTCTGAATTTTTTTGTATTCTTCTCTTCTTACCGGGTATATGTGGATATATTAATAAATCGAGATAGATACAATACTCGAAGCAAAATCAGCATATTGTTGATGCGTTCTGTTTCTGAGACACTTCTTCAGGAATTTGTTCTTCGGGATTTTATATAATATGCACGTAGATCACTTGGTCAATACCAAAATTCTTGAAGATTCACTTTGTTTATATATTGTCTACGATGTTAATATTTTCGAGAACATTTTAAAGATACGTAAAATATATGTGCTTGGTTTAAAAGTATTATATTTTATATTTAAACAGATAACGCGCAACTTTTTCTTACATAAAACAACTGAATTCACGGTTCACTATACGATTATTTATACTTATATAACTGAAAATACATCAAATCGCGATTGTTCGAAAATTGGACATTTACAACAAAGCTTCACTTTATACATCCTGTAACATGACATGAGAAAAAAGACAGATTTGTACACGGAGAGAAAAATGTAGGCATTAGCGCGTGATCATTTCTCACGCATTAATTCCAAAAGTGCGAGCAAAATTTCCAAGAGCCTCCACGGACTTTCTCGGTGAGTCTCCTTGCGATTTGC
>CAKNXH010002337.1:256474-287110 GCA_932178445.1 Andricus quercusramuli | reverse complement strand
TAGCCACTTCACTTATAACACCATTAGATTAGAAAATTGTAAACAAAATTCGGATTCTTACGACAGAAAATCTAAAAAAATATATTTTAATATAAAAAAAATGTATACGGAAAATGTAAAGAATTTTTGAAAAAATAATAGGGTAAACGTTCCAGTAAACGTGAGGCCAATTTTCTGTTTTTTTTGTTTAATTCAATGTTAACATATTTTTTAACAATATATTCAAATTATAGCTAATTTTCGCGGTTATTGGGATCGTCACGATTACTGGGACATTTACCATATACTCGTATGTTAATTTGCTTTCTTATGCTATCATTATAATCTCGCAAAGGTTGTGAACATATGATGTTACATTTTTAGTCCCATTTTCATAATAATTAGGGATCTACATTGTATACCCTAATATGTAAAGCAGATGATATTTTACTGATTCAATTAGTGAAACATTATTTCACTGGCAAATCGGTCATTTGTACTGAATATATAATCAATTAAGAAGATGAATCGTGTAATGTTGCCAAGTTTGAGCGCACCTATGGCGCGCTGGTAGGCGCTCGTTTTCGTACATTTAATCTACAGCTTTGAAGATTACATTCTCATTGCAACACTCGCGCTTCGCGCTTGACAATTAGGTTATACAGACGGTTCTCTTGAAAAAAAAAAGAAACACGATATAGACTGAATTTTGCTCCTTATTTTGCACTAATTTTTATTCTTAGCTACCCTGAAAAATGTATCATTTTAATAAAATGTTATCAAAATTCTAAATGTGCATTGGTATTGAAACAAAAGCATCTTCATTGTCTTATTTTTATGATTGAAAAAAGTGAGCATCCTATTAAAAAAATGTTTAATAAACATTTTATTGCAACTTGCGCCTTTCTTCCAGAAATTCAATTTGTTTATTTTTTACAATCCAAACTGAAAATACACATCCTAGAGTAAGGTGCTTCTCAGCAAATTTGTAGATATAATTTATGCAAGCATTTTATCAAATAATATGTTATTGTAGCTAGTGCCCTTTTTTCATCAGTTAATTTTTTTACTTTTAATATATTTTTATAACAAATGTTTATTAAAAAATCGTAGATTTTGTTTGGTCGAACGAAAAAGTTATGTCTTTTTATTTTTTTCATCTCTTGTGTCGTTTACCCAAAAATTTAATTGTCTATTTTTATTCTTATTTTTTACGAATAAAAGAAAATCTACTCGTCCTATCTAAAAATTATTAATAACAAATTTGTAGATCCTTTTTGGATGAATAACTTTTGCCCACTAATTTTTTTTCGTACCCTGTGTCGTTTTTAAACTAAAATTTTTTTTAAATGTTGTTGTTAACGAATAAAAGAAAAACAAAAGATACTTTTATTCCGTTCGTTTAAACTTTGGCTTTAAGTCAACTCCACAAGCATTTGTAGACAGTTTGAATAAGATACTGAAAATCATTTCACTGCTTTTTTTTATCCCAATATAGCTAATCTATTTGATTATTAATTATCTAGAACATTTTGAATCTGTGTCCAATTAAAAGAAATAATTGAGGTAATTTGTCAATCTTGTTGAAATATACTAAAAAGCAAGATTAAAACTTACGCATCTCTTAAAAACCAAAATTGCATCATTTTGAAAAAGATCTAACTTTTTGAATTTTGGTCTAATCGAAAAATTGATTAGAGATAGCTTCGCAATATATTTCATATGTAGTAAGAATTTTGATTGAAATATCTTAATCTATCTGAAAGATAGTTTTCTCTATTCTTTTGAAAATTTCCAAAATGTTGAAAAGCATATAACTTTTTGATAGTCATCTAAATTAAAAATGCTATAAGGTAATTTGCAAGTATTTTTGTCACGTACCAGAAGCTTCTGCAAAAATTTCTAAAATCTTAATAAAATGTTTCAAATTTTGAAAATTGCCGAATCACCCGCAAAAAAGGTGATTCGATTGACGATATAGCTATGAAAACAAATCTACCTAATCTGCTATAGAACTTTTTAGGGGCCCCTGTTGTTGCGGGGCCCCAGACGATCTACCTGGCCAGCCTGGTAGTAGTTACGCTACTGCATTTTTGGACTCTTTGAGTGCCGAAACGTGAAGATCCTCTTGAAAAATGTAAATAAAAAAATTAAATTTTCCAGAAAATCCATGCAAGATACGAAAAAAATGTAAGCATGCAGATTTTTCACCTCAAAAACATATCCAAATTGACTTCATACGATTTTTTAATGAGACGTATAGTTATTATATGAATCGTGATAACGCTTTTTAAAAAAGTCAAAACTTCCATTCTTTAATCATTTTTTTACATAAGTCACCGTTTTTCTATTAAATCTTGAAAATGCTCTTGACAAATCGAAATGCAAAATGTTGTGATTAAATCATTGATTGAAGAATTATATAAATACATATGAAAAATCAAACGCGGAGCGCGACTATTGTAATGGGAATGTGTCCCTTAAGGCCGAGAGAGCCATAAGTAAATCAATTTTTTTTAAATCTAAAATCAAAACAAATTTAATGGTTTTGGCATGTTTGTGCCGCGCTCATAGCACGCTATAAGAATGTGCCGCACGACGGGAAGATTTTTTCATTAAAATTTAGAGTCTCATTTTTGAAGAAAAATAAATTCCGTTGAAAGTTTTGAACTCTATGCAATTTTTCACCGAATAAATGGGAAAATTAGAATGAAAAGAGCAAGTTGTAGATTGTAGAAAAATGACCCAGAGTGAAGAGGCGGGAGGGGGGGGGGGGGGGGGGGGGATAAATCGATGAACTGGGGGAAAACATGTAGAAAGAGAAGGGAGGTAGCTTTGACTATGTGCGTCACTTACACAAATAAAAAATCTAAGCATGTGTTCCGTATACGTATATTATTATTATATAACAAAAAACTCCAAAATGCTCCTCGAGAGAACGGTTAAAATTTTGGCATGAATCAATGTTCAGGAAATTCCCTCAAACTCGTGATATTTACACATAATATCTTTGTACTTTTTCTCCTTGAAATTTCTTACAATCTTCTAAGATTATACGTCTGTCGACAATTCATAAAACGCTTTATAGTCCACGTGCGTCAACATATGTGGAAATTTAGATAACATCAGTTTTCGGAATTATGAATAATGCGCCGTAAAGTCTGGGAAAATCCAGAAAATTCAATGACTGACAATTAAAAACACTAATAAATTAAAATAAAATAATGGCTTATTTAAATTCTAGTCAGTGAGAAAACTGGAATTACTGGCAAAATACACGAAATTGAAGCTAAACCTTTTATGCTTTCTCAAAGTTTAATATTTTAAATATTTTCATAAAAAACTTGAAAAATAATTAGAGTTGCAAACTTACACCTTTTAATGAGTTTTGAACGATCTATGTTTATTTATTTGTAAAATAAAATATTACTTAGGGCTATAAGTCAATGTCATGAACTGTCACATAAAAACACACTGAATTTATAATCGTAACTCTGAAAAAAAAAACGATTATAATTCCCTTCAAAGCGCGTTATTTCGATATTTCACCTCATGTGGAATTGCAGGAACTTTTATTTTACAATTTTTATTTAAAGACTTATTAAAAAAATTCCATATTGTCGTACAATTAGTGACAAACTTTGCTGTCCGCTTAAAACAAAAAAGAGAATCCCTGTTCAAAAAGGTTGAAGGAAATTTTGTATATCACTCTGAAGCAAAGAATTTTGTCCCTGGTTTATTTATCGTTTCTAGTGTGGTTTCGTAGAGAATTAAATCTGGATTACAGGGTATTTATAGTAGAGCAAAATCTCATGCGGATGTTCAACAGAGCAAAATTGTTCAATGTTGGATTTGCCGAGGTTACGAAAATCAGGAATTTTCCATGTTTTATTTTTCATGATATCGATCTGTTTCCACAAAATTTGGCAAATATTTATACCGCACAAAAAAGCCTCGACATATGAGCTGTCATGTTAGGACTTACAGGTATAATCTATTGTATAAAGAATTGTTTGGTGGTGTTATTGCTCTGACCAAAAGTCAATTTAGAAAAGTTGATGGATTTTTGAAAATTTTCTACGGATGGGGTGCAAAATAGAGGTTTCATTGTTTATTCATATTATATATATATGTCATATCCGCTTAGTGTCACTGGGAATTTCATAAAATGTTTAGGCAATTCATGAACTGATAAAGCGAATTGTGTAATAATTGACAGTTACACTATCTGTCTAAAATTTTTAGCCGTTTCATCAACTGCGCAAGCATCTTTAGACAGTTAATGCAATAGATCGAAGTTTCACAATCTGTTTAACTATTCGATCCATTGCATGAAACGATTAATGTGCTATCCAGCATATAGTGCATTAATTTTCAATGAATATAATTTTGACTAATCATCGCACTCAACTCTAGGTCTTGATTCGTTTAAAAAAATCAATTTCGTTTCAAATAATGGCAGCATTTTTAGGAAGCAATCTTAATGTAGCTTTATGAATATAATTTGCAAAATCGTAATCACAGTCTGATGATCGGTTTATTTTTATTATAAAAACAAAGTTTACAACGTACATACAAGTTAGGATTCAAACCAAATGTTTGATAACACATTTTAGTGTAAATGACACTCTTTAATTACAGTTTTGTCAAAGAAAATTGTCTCTCTATCCAATTAAGGCTGGAAAACAATATCATTTGACATTTTCAGTTTTTCATTACAAGCTTTTATTATATTTGTCAAATGTGGGTATGTTTGAGACATACACGGAAAAAATAAGTTGTCGAAACTTCACTTGACTAGTGAACCATTCTAGGATAGGCCACTTTTTTGTTAGAATCTCGTATAATTTTGATTAAAGAACCGCAGACTTCATCGAAAAAGTGAAAAAAGTCATCGAATTATTGGAAGACAATCTAGGAACATCAGTTTTCGAATTTTTATTCAGCAGATTTTGACAAAGTTAAAGGCAAACATTCAATTGTTCATAAAAAGTGCTCCAGATTCCAAACGATTTGGAATACAATACCTCTAGCACAGAAACGAATAACTGATTTATAAGTTGTCGAAGAATTCGTTGACTGTCTTCTACATATCTATATATTCACAATGTACAGTCACATTGGATGCTCAGGTGAAGTGGTATATGTATCAGTCTGAATGGAGTCGCGGTCACCGGCAATGAACAAATGAGCGCGGATTTAAATTTGACTTTTCACTGACATTTGTGCAAAATATTCAATGTGTTAAGTTAGCCGTGGGGTCTAGTGGTTAGGGATAAGTTGCGTCCGATAGGCGTTAGGTAGTTCGAATCTCGCCGCAAAATTTCTTTCGATTTTTCATAGGTTCGTGTGTATCTGTAAAAATTAATATAACTTAAGCGTGAGTCTATGTGAATAACAATACACGGAAAAAATAAGTCTTGGAACATTTCGTAGATTAGTGCTAGACTTCAGGACGGGCCATCATTTTCATGAAGTCTCGTATACTTTCCATAAAGTGGTCATACATTTTCATGGAAAAATAAAGAAAAGTCATGGAAGTTTTCAAGCGCAGTCAAGAAACAACAGGCTTGGAATTCTTAGAAGACAGTTTAAAAAATATATATATACAGTCATGAAGTGGATATAAAATAACTTCATATTTGCAAAGACTTAAATTGAATAAGTGCGTGATTCAAAAACTTAGAACTCGAATGCAAGTCAGAAAAACAGTCCATGACTGTCTGCGAGAATTTTCAGAGGCGCGCTCAGTGGGGCTCAGAGACAAATTCACATAGGTAAGATTGAAGTAGACACTGGTCAAAAAATAATTTTCCGTGAAAAATTATATTTTTCCATTAAAAAAAAAATTGTTTAATTGAATTGTTATGTAAAATCAGTCTTGCAGCAAGTTGTCTAATTCGCAGTCCTCACTAAAATTCTTTTTACGCGGCCACGCAGTTTTCAGCTGTAGCAGAACACCAAGATTTTTTACTGTGTTTTCAGCCCGATCGATTAGCCGAGGGGCTTGCGCGGTTAGGAATGAGTTGCGTTAGTCTCGTGTCTAAGATAGGTAGTTCGAATCCCCGCAGCGTGCGTCCGATTTTTTAGAGCGTAAAAAGCGAGCGATTGATATAAGTATTAATTGTGTGTGTTATAATAATATTTAAATAAATATGTAAGTTGAAGGTAATAATATTATAAATTTGGAAAATAATTTTTTATTTTTTATTAGCATAAATGGCTAGCTTGACACTCTACGAACCCTTCCTTGACTGTCTTTGAGAATTTAATATTGGAGTGTTGAACGGCTCACACATTTTTCTGTGATATGTTGTTGATGGAGTCTAGGAGTGCTTCACTGACTATGCTGGACGCAATTAAAGAAGTCTTTTATTTCTTCAAGTACTATTTGCATGATTTTCCAATATGATATTTTCAAATTATCAAATGCTTTTAGACCTATCCTAAAGTCACAGACTCGGTCAATGAAAATTTCCAGCACTTTTTTTTCCGTGTATAGTAAATATAACTGCGAAATATATATTTTTTTAACTTGGCTATACTGTTTTCTAAAAACTCGTTAGGAGTCATCGAAAGTTTCATTGACTGGCTTCGAAGAATAGTGTGTCAGTGTTTTAAGAACTCTATTCCTCTGGTCTTCACATTTTCATTGAAATTATTCTGTACTTTCGACAACTCTTTCTACTTTTTAAACATTTATCAATCAAGGTTTGTAAGACGATTCTTCCAATTTATGACATACGTTTAACCCTATCCTAGAGTGGTTGACTCAGTCATTCAAAATTTCAACAACTAATTTTTTCCGTGTAGAAATCTTGGATTTCAGTTTAGATACAATTTCACATACCCAATCGACCACATACCCAATATTTTTTTGATTGAATTTTTTTTTAATTAAAGAAAATGAGAATAAATCATTACATCACATTTGAGGCGCTACGTCAGGCTTGATTTTTAGCACGGATGAATTTTTCGATGTAAGATTTTATCTACATAATCTCAAGGGCATAATGCTCAACGTGTCAGTCTCTCTTTTTTAAATGGTATTGTTTTTTTTAATCAATTGAAAATGTCGTTCATTTCTGCGCCTGGAAACGAGCAATCCGCCACCGGGAAAGTACCCCCGTTGAACCGAAAACAGGCGCTCCGAATTTAAAAGGGAATTTATCCTAATTCACCGTGACGGTTTTCGAGGATGCTTGAACCCAGGGGGTCGGTCGTAATTCATCCGCCCTTTCCATTGTTTCATCCTGACACGATTCGAGCCGCTTGAACGAAATTGATAATTATTCAAAATATGCAGAAATTGAATTTTAATATGCTGCATAAGGTTCATTACATAATGACGAGACGATTAAAAAAAGATAGAAAAAATCGGTCAACCCGTTCAATTTCTGTTCGGAGTTTTGGTAATTTTGCATTTTATTTAAGATTACCTTCAATACTGAGAATATTGATCGATTTTCCTAATCCTTTTTTAAAATTTTTTTTCAATTATATCATTTTCAAATTTTATCGGCTAATGAAAATGTAATCGATCCATGTTTTGCGCAATTTTAGAGATTGTAACAGTATTCATTGTCGGCGGGTGATTGACTTTGGTCTTTATCGAAAGACAAGAGCAGATTCGAGGAGATCAGATAATTGCATGTCGAAATAATTCATTAATTACTCCATTGATCATTGATCAATTCATTATTATACAATTGAGTAATAATAAGTGTTTAATCGATTGATTGACTGAACAATTACTTAATGAAGCAATTGTACATTAATTAATTAATTAACTAATTAATTGACAATTTGTGCATTCAGGTGTATTCATTGGAGGCGGGCGTTTTAGTTTGGTCTCTATCCAAAGACAAAAGCAGAGTCAAGGATGATTAATCAATTGATGGACTATTCAATTGAGTAATTAATAGACGTTTAAGCAGTCGCGCGACGCCGCCGGCGAACTTGCTTCAAAATCGCGACGAAAAAGAATGTCGAAGTATCCGAAGAATATAAATGATGTACAGGACATCGAATATAATTGTTATAACCAAATTATATTAACAAAATGTAAACATATTGCAAATTTTTCTTGCAAAGTATATTCGTAAGTTGGCATTGCTTGACTTTAACAAGAGGATCATGTTTCATCATGAGAATTTTTTGAATGTTATAGTTTGCTTATTTTATAAACAAATTCACAATTTCGTCACTTACAGGTAGAAAGTAATCGTTTTTTTTTCTAATCGTCTTCAAATTCCATAAGTGGTGATGTTTAATGACGAAGACTTGTCAATCGATATTATTCGTTTATGTCATAAACGAATTTAATAAACAAATGCATAGTATGACCATTTATAATTAGAAAGTGATCGTTTCTTACTATTTCCTCCACTTTGAAGAAACTTTGAAGGCGATTAGAAAGAAAAACGATCACTTCCTATCAATAAATGGTCAAACCATGCATTTGTTTCTCAAATTTGTTTGTGACATGAACAAATAATATGTATTGACAATTCTTTGTCACTAAATATCACTGTTAATGTAATTTTAAGACGATTAGAAAGAAAAACGATCACTTTCTATCTATAGATGCCAAAATTGTGCATTTGTTTAGAAAATTTGATCGTAACATAAAAAAAATAATATCGAGTGACAATTCTTCATCAATAAACATCACCACTTTTGTAAATTCAGGACGAGTAGAAAGAAAAACTATCACTTTCTACCTATAAATGGTCAAACTATGCGTTTGTTTATAAAAATTGTTTCTAACAAAAACAAATAAAATCGATTTACAATTCTTCGTGAATAAACATCAACTCCTGCGTATTTTGAAGACGATTAGAAAATAAAACTATTAATTTCTATCTATAAATGACCAAACAATGCATTTGTTTATACGATTTGTTTATAAAATGAACAAGTAATATCAAATGACCAATCTCAATCACTCAATATTACCACTCAGATAATCTGAAAGTGCTGAGAAAGAAAACGATTTCTTTCTGCCAAAAACTGGCTAAGTAATGCATTTGTTTACATAATTTGTTTATAAAGTAAACAAATTATACTATCCAACAAATTTTCACGATCAAACATGATACTGCTGATAAAATCAAGCAATGTCACCTTACAAATATACTTTGCAAGCTAAATTTCGAATATGTTGACATCCTATTAATATAATTTGTTTATGACAATTACATTCGATATGAAGAAAGTATATTCGAGAATTCAGGTAATTAAAAACCCCCATCTATAAGGAAGAAATGATGAATTGATTAATCATCAATGGAGTAACTAATGAATTACTCCGATGTGCAATTATCTGATCTTCTCGAATCTGCTCTTGTCATTCGATAAAGACCAAAGTCATTGTTGTAGTAAGTGCGGTTCAAAACAATCGAACGCGCAGGGCTCCCCTGACAGTGGGTCGGGCAACAATGTCGACTACCCTAGAGTTGGGGGAGCCAATCAAGACGGAGTCAGTGCGATTGACCGGCCGAATCTCAATACTTTTGCGTGGACGGATCGACTCAATGATGACCTATTAGAGTGCTACGATAGCAGTATGACCCCCGAGCGAGAAGGTTACATGGCACGACTGCAAGTTCTGTGGTGCGAGAAACACCCAGAACTCTCGCACTTTTCGCGTCAACGTCTGCAGAACCATGCCGAACAACTTCGAAAAAGGGGCTATGTAAGCGGAGCGCCCACTCTACCGCAGCCAGAACAAGCCGGCAACAGAGAAAGAGTGGCGACACTGATACCAAATGCGAACAGGCATCCAATAGACGAAGAACGATGCTTCATGACTCGGAGAAACATCAACATTAAGATTTCTCCCAAGCCCAAAGATCTGACTGAACTGGATGATGAGCTACGTGGAGATTTTCCCGAAGAATCCGACCTCTGGACTATCAATTGTGGTGTGTACAATGCAGCGAGAACTTTGGCAGATGCAAACCGTAAAACAAAATCAACGGTTGATCATAAGACCAAAAGACGAATGCATCAACTCAGCACAAAGATAGGCTGGGCAAGACAGTATGCGTCCCGCATTTATGTAGCGTGTGATTGACTACATAACATCCGGCAGGACTATCACTGCCAAGGTTCGAAAGTTCGCGCGCGAACTGCGGATCCGTCATCACACAATCAACAAGTCAAAGCTACTGACCATCAGGCAGCATATTGTTGACAGAATACGAGTACTATCTAACGCTAAGAGAAGTCTAGAGCGGAGGGAGAGGTGGATCAGAGAAAATCAACATTTTTTGTCTGACCCATCTCGACTCTTCCAAGACCCTCCAGTTACTGTCGACCATCCGCCAAACGTGTTAAGAGGCATGAAGAACTATTCCGCTCCCGGTCCAGATGGTATTAAGACCTTTGGTGGAAGAAGTTTTCTTCAAACCCCCAGCATCTGGCGAGAATTTTCACCTTATATCTAAAGTCGGAAGCGCCTATTCCGGAGTGATTGGTGGATGTGTGCACAGTGCTCCCGCCGAAGACGGGCTAGTTAGCTGACCCTAAGAATTACAGGCCAGTAACTTGTCTGAACACACTGTATAAGATCTTTACAGCTATCCTAAATGATAGGATTGTTCAGACAATTGAACCTGTGTGGCGAGAGATGTATGAACAACGCGGCTCAAAGAAAGGCGTAGCAGGATGTCGGGAGAACCTGCCCATCGATAGATGTGTTTGTAAAGACGCAGCATCCTATCAACGATTCCTATCGATGGCCTGGATTGATTACCGGAAAGCTTTCGATTCAACCTCCCATAGACTTATCATCTGTCTGTTGGAAAGCTTAAAGGGTCATCCACACATCGTGAGGTGCATAGAGAGATTAATGCCGCTTTGGAAAACCCTTGATAGCACTGTGTCCAGGGATCCATAGCAGAGTGACTCGGTTTTCGGTCGCTAACGTATTTAGTGCCTCAAAGCATTCCCATACCAATAGCGACGTAGTCATTGTTCCATTCAAGGCCAATATAGCAGCCCTGCTGTCTGAGCAGATACGAATGTTCCTCTTATTGCCGTACTCCCTTGTCTTGTAGGCACAATGGAGTATGGCCATAATTTCAGATTGTAGAACTGTGGCGTAGGACCCCATCTCAACTGTAAAGCCCATTCCATTCCTTCCACTCATTCCTGGAGCCATCTGTAAACCAGTTGTCTCCATCACAGGGCAGGTATGCATCACCGTTAACCCATTTCTCCTTCGTGGATAGGCTAACTCGATACTTCTTGTCGAAGAGGTGGCGAGTGACCATTTTGTCCCTGGGCATGTTCAGGGTAGGCCTTCTCGCGATGTCGACTGGGATATTCACTACTGTCGAGATCCTTCTGTCATTCACCAAATTTAGCCGCCACGGCCTTGATGGTAAGATGGAGGGGCTCTAAGCCTATTAATGCCCCCAGTGCCATCGTGGGTGTCGACTTCAACCCTCGAGTGACGCCTCTCAAAATCAGACCCCTGATCCATTCTAGTCGAGACTCTACAGTGGACAGCTCGACCCTGCTCCACCAGACTACCGCCGCTAACCTGGGTTGCAAGATCGCTGCATAAATCCACATAAGTGTCTCCGGTTTCAAGCCCCAGCGTTTCCCTATTGCTCTTTTACAGAGCCATAGGGTCGCTACTAGCTTCTTGTACTTGTTTTCCAGGTGCTCATTCCATGACAGCTTCTTATCCAGAATTACTCCTTGATATTTAGCTCGTTCTTTGATTTCCAGTTGTTGTCCTCCAAGTTTCAATGAACTCGTAGTTCCCCACTTGTACCTTCTGGTGAAAATAACCGCATCTTTCTTACTCGGATTAACCGATAATCCAGTTTTCTTGCACCATGAATCTACTATCATCAGTGCTTGCTGCATTACTCCGAAGAGCACATCCAGATGCTGACCGCGCACGATAACCAATATATCGTCCGCATAGCCTATGACGTGAAGGCCCTGACACAAGAGCAGATGAAGCAATTCATTCACTACCAGGTACCACAGCAAGGGCGATAAAACTCCCCCTGCGGACATCCCAAGTTAACATGTGGCACGTCCATTCCACGACTGCAGTAGTCACACCATGTGTAATCATGGCCGCCCTGATAACCTCTCCGGAGGTGTTATTGAAGGCTCCTTCGATGTCCATAAAGGTTCCAATCGCAAGGCCTTTCTGCTTCAGTTGACCTTCAATTAGGTTCACTGCTCCGGTTAGGGCCATCTCCGTCGAGTGACCAGCCCTGTAGGCGTGTTACTCCTTGTGGAGCGGTCTGCTTGACAAGACCTTATCGCGGATATATCTATCCACGAATCTTTCCACTGTTTTTAATAGGAAAGAAGTTAGGATGATGGGCCGGAAATCCTTGGGTGAAGTATAACCGATCCTACCTGCCTTCGGAATGAAGACTATTCTCGTACCCCTCCATGCCGTCGGGACATATCCCAACGTCAAACTAGCCTTAGCAAGTCTCACTAGCGGCCCTATGGTGATCTCTCCAGCACTCTGTAAGAGGGCTGGATATATGCCATCCAGGCCAGGAGACTTGTAAGGACTGAAGGATTTCCGGGCCAACCTGAACCTGGCAGGGGTGACTTTGCTTGCCTCTGATATTCCGTCCCCCCTTTTCCAGACCTTGAAAAGCTTAGAAAATGTGACCTGATTAGATGAGCCAAGGTATACCCGTCCTACCCTCAGTACCCCCCTCCGGGCAATTTCAGAGTGCCGAGAATAGCGTCCGGATTTCCAGAAAGTAGCCTGTTCAGTCTAGCCGCCTCAGCTCCCTGCTCGATGTCTGTGCAAAAGTTGGTCCAACTCTCCTGCTTTGCCTTACGTATTGCGCCTCTGCATTCGTCCCTCATCGTTGTGAATAACATCCATAGTTCCTTCGTTTTGCCAGTACTGGCACGTCTGAACCTCTCTCTGGTAACACTGCGAAGCTCTTTAAGTTTCCCATTCCACCAGTATGTCTCCAGGGTGTCCACGTCTCGAATTGACCTGGGAACCTTCGAGAGTGCACATCTTAGTTCCGTGGAAAACTGGTCCCAGTCCGTTCTTCTTGGATTTCTGACCCATTGAGGGCCCACGGGTATAACGGATTCCAACATGAACTCTATCTGTGAGTGATCTGAGAGAGGGTTCGTCTGAAACCCTCCACTTCTTGATAATATCCCTAAAACTACTGGTGCAGAGAGTGTTGTCAATGCAATGACTTCTTCCCTGACCGAATTACGGAACGTCAGGGTGTTCCCCGTGTACGTACCTCCACTGGTGGGTTAGGATCGCTGTCATAAAAGGAAAATAAGCTGATTCCAGAACAAGCCTCCCTATTCCTTTGAGATCCATGGCTATCACCATCAGGTCTCTGGAACATAGTTCAAGCAGCGGGACAGCGCTAACTCCCTTCGTCAGTATACATGCCCTTGGTTTGGCCGTCTTGGGGTCCCTGTAACAAAAAAGACCACCCCCCTCCCCTAATCTCCTAATGTTATCTCGAACTAACCATGGTTCTTGGATTAGCGAGATACCTGTAAGCCTCACAGCCATGCCCCTCTGCAAAACTGCAGAGGCGTCTTTGCTGTGATGCAAGTTAATCTGGGTAATGGTTAGACCAGGAGCAGTCATTTAGGTCTGCTCCCGTCTTCCTGCGTCTCGAGAGGCTCCTCCTGTCCCTGGCCGGCAACCCTAAAGTTGACCTGTCCAAAGTGATAGAAGGGCCTGTTGTTAAGGGCCGAAAGGGCCCTCGTTTGGGACTGAGGAATATACACGACTAGGAGATGCCTAGTGCCTCCTAGTGTGTCCCCTTCCTGAGGTTCCTCGTGCCTGAAAATTCGCCAGGACGCTGTCTTCAGTAAGGGTTGAATCCCTCCAACCGACGGAGTACCTCAGACGTGTCTTCCGGTTTGCCCAGAAACCACGCCGTAGCTCTCACCATCTTTTGGAGCAAATCAACCCCACCCACCTTAAGGTCCGCACCTTTCCACGACTCTGTCTTGACCACCGCTTTGAGTAGCTAAGCTTTAGCCGCTGGGACGGCTGCCACAAATACAAAGACCCCTCCTCTGCAGAAGGAGGTGACAAATTTTGGCCACTCATCTGGGGACACTTTCAAGCGCCCTTCAGGTAGCCTCACTGAAGATCTCAAACTGCTCCACCGTGGGCAGTGAGTCCGGGTAGTTGGTTTCAGCCACCACCACCGTCAGGGGGTTGGTCCTCCGAGTGGCCGTCACTCCAGCCCCCGACGACTCTCTGTTCGTCGGCTGCTGGGCCGTCTTATGCCTCTTCACAGGCCCAGCCACCCCCGGTGGAGTGCCATCTGAGCCTCTACCTCTCTTCTGGGCCTGAGTGCTGGATGTCAGCCCTTTAGCTGCCGACACTCCAGCTCCCGCAGCTGCTTCCCTAGCCTTCGCCGCTTTCCTCCTCAGTCTCCTTTTCAGGGAACCGTTGATGCTATTTTTCGTTTTGGGGGACTGTTTGGCCTCTCCCAATACTATACATGGTTTTCGGGAGAGACAAATAGGGGGCTAAGGGTTATGTTGGGTCCTTCAAGGCCCAACCTCTCACCCCCCTCCGCCAGCTCCCTTCTTCCTCCTTCTCCTTTCTTATTATTATTTTGCGTGTCCATATTGATTCCACGAGAAGCTAGGGAAATAAAGGTCCGCCCCTGCAGAGCCCCGCATGCAGAGGTAATACTGTAGTTACTCGGGGATGTCGTCCAGTGTCCCTGAGAGCCCGTTAAGACACCTTCGTAAACCCTAGGTGCCAAAGTGCCATGAGCACGATCGCTCTACACCCACAGCTTAAGGGGTGGTCACTTTGCGTGAGACACTCAATGTACAAATATCCGCTTGCAAATCACCATAAAAAACGGAGGGCTGTTTCTTGGTCGCTATGCGGGCCGCAGGTCATTCCTGTCCCGATTACAAAACTGTAAATCGGTCCGGGAGGAGCCTCGACCCAGGGATCCAGAAGGCCCGTGTTAGCTAGGCTCTTTGACCCTTCTACCATACCATAATCACACATGCCAGGAGAACCCGTTTACAGGGATCCTTTTCCTCTCACGCAGGAGAGCCAGTTTATAGGGATCCTTTCATTCATATCTATACATGCAGGCCGAGGTCGTTTTAACCCCCATGCCCCACATGCTTAAGGCTGTCCACCAACTACAAGGTGTTACAGCCCCCAAGGGAGGATCGAAAGACTAGATCAAGGTTTATTTGAAGAAAGGAAATCCTAATGGCATCCCGGAAGACCCTGAGCTCGTCGACAGAAGCGCTGTACGACACCTTGATGCTGGAGAGACCTATACATACCTGAGCGTGCTACGGAGCCGCACTCAGGACGTGCCATCTATAAAGGATACTCTCCGATGCAGATACAACGTCCCATCCGACGAATTTGGTCTTCCGAACTGTTGGCGGGGAACAAAGTTTCTGCGACGAACATGCTTCCCGTCCCGGTGGTACTCTATTTATTTGGAGTGGTTCGATGGATGAAAGACTATACATCTCACGCCTTCAAGGTGGTCGCGGATTACTGAATCTTAATGTCTTCACAACAGAATTATTCTGGGTCGCAAATGGACAAGACCCTCTTCTTAAAATGGTCAGGAAACACGGAAAAGTGGGCAAAGGGGCGTTTCTATACAAAGCAGTGTAGGAGGCTGCTGAAACACTCGGCCTTGACTTCAGTATCAGGGGTGAATAAAATGCATAAAAACTTATCCATCTCGAGTACTCACTCCTGCAGGCCCAGATTTAGAAAGCACAGGGGAAAAACTTCCACGAACAGCTCCTCGACAAGAAGATGCACGGCATCTTCCACAGAAATGTGGAGGATCAGTCGATGTCGTATGACCTGACTTTGGCTTTCCTCAAATCACGCGGATTGAAGTCGGGCATGGAGGGTTTCATTTTGGAATTTCCAGACGGTGTCATATCCACTTTAGCATACCGTCGCCACATTTTGAGCCAAGACATTCCCGATTATAGCTGCAGAGCGTGTCATGCACACCCCGAGCATCTAGGACACATACTGTCTAGTTGTCCAACTCCCGCGGGAACGAACTACATCCAAATGCACAACGCGGCACTAAGAGAGCGTTATTACCATCTCTGTCACTCTTATGGCATTATCCCAAATACCGCTTCACTAAACGCTCTTAGGGAAAGAGAGTCAATTGACGAAAATGAGAAGTGCCCCGTATACTGGAACTTCATATTCTCGACAATTGTTTTTGTTGTGCTGAAAGAGAGGTATAAAGACCTTAAAAGGGAGTTGTGACGGT
The DNA here is from genome assembly GCA_932178445.1 of Andricus quercusramuli. NCBI lineage: Eukaryota > Metazoa > Arthropoda > Insecta > Hymenoptera > Cynipidae > Andricus > Andricus quercusramuli. Next base: position 270,842 of record CAKNXH010002337.1, on the reverse strand, counting down.
TATACCCGCAATATTCTGTTAAGCTAATTGTCTTGATCATCGGCGCTCTTGGAGGTGCCATGGTTTCCCTGGGTAATAGCTTAAAAAGCATCCCTACGTGTCAAAAAAAAGCTGAGACACTCACGGGGAAAATGCAGAAGGTGATCGTCCTTGGGTCTCTCCGTTTCATCAGGGTGTACGAGACTTTCGCCGGATTATCGTATTGAATTCGTCGCAGGCTGCAACCATGTATCTCACGGTCATGAGACGTGGTTACAGCTGAAATTTAACCGCGATTTCGCTGGGAGCGGGTATGAAACTTATCACTTAATTTGAAACTTGTCACTCATCTAATTAAAATAACTAATTTAGAAAAAAAAAATTAAACACCGTTATTAGCATAAATTTTACATAAAACTGCTATTTTGCATTTTCTGGGGCAATTTTCGGGCACAATACAAGGGGGTTGATGAGATCAAAAGTAAAAGTTATTGGGTAAGCTTTATTCCTTAAACATGCCTTAAGGTGACCAAACCTCAATTTAAAAAAAGTTAATAATAAGTCCTAATTTTTTCTATTGTTTCGAAAACCAAGCTTTTTCATTTGAAACCTCATGTTAATTTCAATAGCCAATTAAAAAAGTTCGAAATTTCTTATTCGGAGAAACAAACAAATTGGAGGGGTTCGAGCACCAAAAGTCGTAAGTCGAATTTGTTGAATACTCTAGTGCGTATACATTTATCTTTTCCCTTAGAGAACCTAATTATGTGACCCAATGTTTATTTTTATGGGGAGAGAACACCATGCTTTATCAGGACTACTCATATCGCCCCGGCAAAGCTGAATGTTGACGGATTTTTAAGAAAAGTTTGGGAATTTTCTTTTTCACCCTAGCACGGACCGTTCGACTTACAGCTGCTACCACAACATTTTAACGATCAATCTCTAAAATTTGCTTGTTACCTGTCTATCTATCTGTTCGGTTGAGGCTGCTGAATTATTGGACAGTATTAACCATAATGTGGTTTAAGTGGCACAGTTGAAGGACACTTCATTTTCTGTGTGACTGTGTTTTACATAAAGTTGATTAAACTAAGAGAATTTTAAATGTAAAAAGTGTTCTTCAAGCCTATTGTTGTATTTCCAATTTTTAACTGTTCATCATTTTTTGAACGATCTGTGTAAATATTTGCAACTGTTATTCGTCTGTGATTTTTCTATCACAATATAAATATAGTTCATGGTGGGCGGTCACGATGATTTGAGGTATGTTAAGAGTGATGATTTACCTTTCCGATTATTTTCTAAATTTCGTGGCGTGCGTGTGTGTGTGTGTTAAATCGCTTTCTCGCACTTAAGGGGGTCATCGCGTGTGACAGCGTTATTTTTTAAGTTTTTTCCGAAATTTTTGTAGCGAAATTAAAACACACAGAGCTTCCAATTTTTTACCATGTATTCATTCAGTCTTTAGTAGTAACTCTGAATTTTTATATGCAAAAATATGATCTTGTTCGCAAGTTTTATTAAGTTAATGGCAAACATATAATAAAAAAGGTAGGTGAACGGTGACCATGATTCTGTCAGAGTGGCTCATCTGAAATCAAAAAACAAAATTGGATGTTAATCTATGGGTAGATGGCTATCGCCGGAACTAGGATTTTTTTAAATTTCGAAAATTCAATTTTTTATATGCTTTTAAACATTAAGACCCAAAATTTCATGATTTTTTGCGACTATTTTTTTATAAAAAAAAAAACGGTTCAATACTTTCTAAAAATCCTAGTTCCGGCGATGGCCATATGTGTGCTGAATGTACCATTGAAGTTTGAAAGCAATCGATTGAACCGTTTTTGAGGAATTATGGTCACCAGTTTAAAAAATGTAGTTTCGCAAAAACGCTGTTGAAAGTTCGGGTGTTATAACTGTTACGCCGCTGACTGTAAAGCCAAAACTAAGGAACCGTTACATTCAATTTGAGTTTCAGACTTTCAGGAAAGCAGTGCCCCTCTAAATATGTGTGCGTACATCTGCGTGTAAATAGAATCGGCCTCTGGTACAAATCCGAAGGTACACAATAGCTCTTGTTTTCCGCCCCGTCGAGCGGTCGGCCGCGCGCTCCAAACTGCTGTCACTTTCCAACGACTTTGAATTTTGGAAAATTACTTAACCAGTATATTTTATACATACTCTTGATTGGAATTATGCAACAAAAAAATCCATTTTTTGAATTCGTCACACGGGATGACCCCCTTAAGTGTGATTATTGAGAGCTGCCGAATCCGTGTCGCTAGCAAGCTTACTAACCAGCACCTCGACGGATCAGTCATAATTCCGTTAAAATTTAACATCATCTGCAAACTGTTAATTATTAGAAAATTGTGCAAGAAGAGTGAAAATTGAGGAGAAAGATGTTATCTCTCCGAGGGGTACATAACTTTAAAATTCGGTGTACACCGATTGCATGATTGCACTGTAAAATTGCAATGCGATTGAAGTGATTGCAAGGTGACAAAAGGGTGATTGCAATGAACTGTGTACACCGATTGCAGGAGTTGTGTACCCCTCGTATCTCTCTCATAAACTCGAAATTTATCATTTGTTCATTTAATACAAGACTTTAAAGAGTTTTCCGTCAACTGATACCCTACTTTTTTCGCAAACCCTTGTCATCTTAAAGTTCTTTTAGTGGTATCTATAAAAACCTTTAAGAAAAAACAATTAATATTCCAACATAATACATCTTATAATATGATAGATTTTTTACTGCAGGACAAAAAATATATTGCATTCATGCGCAAATTTTCATGAATCTTGTTCGGGTGCTAGAAAATATAATCCATTTAACAAACTTCCACAAACGTCTGCAAGTCAAGTTTGTCACGAGTCGTTTTACACTACCTGACCGAATTTCCAAAACTAAGAGTTTTTTACGAAGTCACTTTTTATTCATTATAATTAACGAAAATCTACCAAACATGATTTAAAATACATTATAACATTTGTTTCTCATTGAAGGGAATTTATGTAAGCCATTCTTTACTTGAAAATTTATTGTGTTTCTAAGTGTCAGTCATTTAATGGTTTAGTAGCATTCCAAGACTATAAAGAGTATTTGTTAATTAATCAAAAATTGATGTTATCTATATTCACAGACGTGTCATTTAAGCCTTCAAGCTTTTTCACGGTTGTAATGTTTGTACGGAAAAATTCCAAGGAGAAAAAATACAATGTTAATAAGTGTAAATATCGTTATCTGTGTTCCTCCTCAATTCTGATGTCACAATATAGACATTGAATAGCTATAATGCAAATATGCGAGTAAGTACACGATCAGCGAGCAGATGTCTGAAAAATCGTCAGTCTAAAAGAATCAGTTTTATCTACCTTAAAATAAAATGAGTTCCCTTTTCGCTGCTCTCGTCATCTCTGTGCTTTTTTGCAACTATATTGGTGAGTGTTTATAATACTGCTACTAATAATAATGTAATAATAATAATCATCATCATCATTCACTTGACTTCAACCAGTCCATGGATGGTGGGGTGGAAGAATCGGGCTTTGCCCAATATTTCAAATTAAGCATACTGCTCTTATTAGACCGCTTGATTGCATGACAAAAATGCATCCGTGACTGATGATATATACTGGTACAGCCCCGTGCAGGCTAGTCAAAGAATCCAACACTAACAAAAAATACCTAGACCATATTGAGCTGCGAGCATCATGAGCCTGAGAGAAAAATGACCTCTATAATAATTACTATAAAGGTAGAATAACTATTATATAATAGCTATTCTTTATAAACTTGGCAAATATCGATCCTTCGTCAACAGCTAGATATTTCTCATGGAATGTAGCATTTGCTTATATCACCATTCAGTGTTCACATATTTTGTGTAAAATTTAATTTACGAGAACTTGCATATATGACTGATCGGGAGTAATTCACTTAAGCTATTTTATTCATAACGCTTTTAGAATTTTTTGAATAAGATCAATACGAGTAAGTGTCATAATGGGGTTACTGTAATGAAGAGAAAATTTGGAATGAAAAACCAATCAGTTGTTAACTTTTTTTGTTATAACATGAAGGTTATGTTGCTAATTACATATTTGTAGAAAAAGATGGCTTTCATCAGTTATTGCTGCAATGAAATATTTTAAAAGAAACTGAGATGTTTCTGGAAAACTCAAATTCGTAATTGTGTCATCTGGAATTTCGATTTTTCCCTTAAAAAACCTTTCGTTGCATTTTTTTTGAAGGAATGAAAGAAGATATTATATTTTCATTGAATATTCGTTGTATTTCTGAAAATATTAGATTTTAATTATTTTCAATGATAAATTATGACAGGTTACTTAAAAATTAGTCAACGGTTCAAGGTTAGATTAAGAGGTTAATAAATCCTATTGTTACAATAAAAATGTAAGTAACTTTTCCGTAATACAATTCTTACTGAAATTTCCCTAATAGTAGACAGTTCGTAATAATTGCTGAATAACAGTTCTGTAAGTGAATTGGTTAGAAAAATAATTTTTAAATCAGTTCAGGAATATTAGCATTTGAAATACGTAATTTTTTAACACAACTGAAACCTTCATATCAGATTCCATTTTTTTCATTTATTTTCTTTAATATTCTTATAAATGATGAAAAATTAATGGATCTTACTTTTACTGTTTTTACATTTGCGTCCTAATGAGTTTTATGTAAAATTTTATTTCGTCGGTTGTCCGTGTTCTGAGTCATCCTAAGTAAAAAGAAAAATCTGTAGGCACGATATCTTTCGAAAGAATAATGAAACTGCGTTGTGCTTTGGCATACTTTTTCAGGGCCCAAAAAGAAAGGTTAAATATGTCAAATTAGGTTTTGATAAGTCTTTTATGACCATGGTCATTGCAATGTTTGTGGTTTCATCCAGTTCAAAGATAATCTTACTTTAATCTTATAAAAAACTTCAAATATCATTATTCAAAGTACAACTTTTGAATTTCGTAACACAATTACTCATATTAACCATAGATTACGAACATTTAAAATTCAAAAATCGATTTTGTGTGTTGACAGAAATATTATCAGGCGCATCAAGTGAATCAGGTTCAGGTTCAAAGCGTTCGCAGTCCAAAATGACAGGATCAAGTGTGACACCATCTTCAGGGAATGGCAAGCCTCAAAATCTCCTTGGTCCTAAAAAACGTCCAGCTGGATATAAGCAGGATTTTCAAAAATTCGTCAAGCGACATTTTCAAGGAAATTATCTAAACTCACAAAAGAATCATCTACCACTGAAAGCACATGAGACTTCTGTAAAGGTTCACAATAATCAGCTAAACGTACCTCCAAACATCGTTGCGTCTCCTCCCACTACTCATAGTTTACCCGAAAACGAGCCGTACATTTATTATCCACGCTCTAAATCAGAAGAGTTCATGCCGACCAAAGAGATGTTAGATGTTTATGAACAATTTTCTAGACAACATACAAACTCTCCTCCACGTTATGAAGGTCAATCTGGAGCTTCTAGAAATTACGATCATAACTAAATACGAAATATGATTAAATAAAATATTAGAACACGTGCACTTATGGCAATCGCCAACATTACATGAAGCCTCGGCACAGATATCGTCGGACTATTTGTTCTGTGAGGTAGTATATTAGGGCGAGCCGGAAATGCAAAGTTTTGATAATCGAAAATGTCTAGTGCTGAAAAGTGTCTACATGTAATTTGGTGACACAATGAAATCTTTTTTAAGATTTAGTGAAATTTCATTTAAATTAACAAAGAACATAGTATAATGAATGACATGCCTTTAGTTTGCACTAGAGAAACAAGATATAGTTCATTTAGACCTCAACAAAATGCCTTCTTGACTTTATAGCTATTAAGAAAGTCATAAACCAATAAATTCATAAATTTGTCACAAGTGTAACGTATAAGAAAAGTTTGGTTTGATATTCAAGAAAATTATAGCTTGTTTGCCTATAGCAACTAGACATGTCATACATAAAACTAAAAAAAAAACTAAATTTAACTGAATCTAAAAAAATGTAATTTTTTCTCATTTTCAAAAAATTCTGACCAAAATTTTCATAACGCATTGCAATTTTTCAGCACTAGCCATTTTATATTCGAAATTTTTAATATTTTCAGCCCAAACTAGTATATATTTATATAACTCAATAGACTCATGTCCTATAACAAAGCATATAAATATATGATCACAGTTTGAACACATAGTCCAGCAAAACAGATTTTTGTTGATCCAATGTTATCTCTGCTAACGCTTCAAATGTTTTGTTACGAAAAATTTGTTTTTCGTAGTTCTAGCCTTCAAAATTCCCCGGTGAGTCATTTTTCGAACTAGTAGATTCAGTGGCGGACTGGGTATGTCGATATGTAGAGGCGCCTTCCTGAAAAGCAAAGAAAAAAAAAGGCATTAACCACCATTGTTTTTTGTGCCACTTTTATAATAATTTTTTGATTTTCATTAACAAACATATTTTCCACGACACAGCAGTAGTATATACATGCCTTAGGGTGGGCGCCGGCGGGGTTTCCCGCATCCCAACCTATGGCCAGTCCGCCACTGAGTACATTACTTTTTGGTTTGAAATACCAATAACGTGGTACATTCTAATAGATACAACAATAATGCAATTAAAAGCATTTCTTCGTCACACTTATTGTTATTGTAAACGCTAAACAGCAATGTAATTCAAAGATTTATGTTTTTAAATGGTTTTTTATGTGTAATATTTTTTGAAATATATATATTATTTATTGAAAATATTGTATTTATGCTATTTTCTTTTCCATCAACTTTTCTCATTAGAATATATATAGTAAATATTGATGTTTCAATTAATTAAACCATCAGAATTGACTGCAAACCATTTGCCTTTGAGTAGGTTTAGAATGTAAATTTGCATGGAAAATATATTCGGAAAGTTTTACAAGAAGTCAGATGTTCATTAAATTTTTCACCAAAAAAACGACGAAGCGATTATAATTCATGAAAAATTGAATTTGGTTTTGTCAAAAACTGTTTCTTAAGATTTACGTAGCTACTGCTCCAATTCAGTTGTAGTGTTAAACCCTTTGACAGCCAAGTCTAGTTCCCATGAAATAAAAATTCTGAAAAAATGCAGGAAAAATGTATGGTCATTTTCTGATCAATTTTTGCAATAAAATTTTGTAATTTTTATTATCATTTTCTCGGTTTCAATTGAATACACGATCACTTATAACCACCTAGCGAGATGTGGAATAGTCCACTTGGATATAATCCATGTATTTATTTCACATAATTCTAAGCTTGTTACATGGAAATCAAGAAAAACAAAAATAGTGAACGTTGCTCGCCTGCAACAATGACCGTTGAAGGGTTAAGGCTATTTTGGTAGTGCTTTATGAAAAGTAGTTTTAGTTAAGGGGGGTAGTAGGAGAAATGTAACTTTTACCTTGGTATTGGAGAAAGAATCAGGGAGGTTAAAGTCAATTTGAGTCTCCTAAAACTAGTGGGGGTAATGCGAAGTGAGGAGTGGTAATTTTAGTTTGTTAAAATTAGTGATGGTAATCAAAAATGAGGAGTGGCATGTGTATTCTACTTGAACGGAAAATGTGAAAGTAAGGAGGAAGAAAATAGAGACGATTAGAGTTTTCGTCGGTAATGAAAAAGATATTAGGGAAGTCGCGATTGATTTGAAAGTGTTGTAAGTAGGGAGATTAATGTAAAGTGTGGAGTGCGTTTTGTCTACGATTTCAATGCTATGTAAAGCAATATAGACAACATTTTTAGGCCGCGGGGCTAAAAATAAAACAATATACACTAGGACCGGGCTGGGGTTCCGGAAATAGCTACCATGTCAACTCCATTGAATCTTCTATTGTTTTGACGCGAAAAAATTCAACTTTATCTACTTGAAAATTATCCGCAACAAAAATTCACTTCTGTTTTTTCTGTGCTATTAAAAATCAATGGATCACCAGAAAATCGCCAACAGGAAATTTAAATCACCATAATTGTATAAATAATAAATAAATCACCAAGGTTGGCAAATGCTGATAAAAGATATCAAGATTGTCCCGATTGTTACGCGTTCGAATCACCTCTTACTCCGCGTAGACCCGCTATCTCTCGATGAAGGTACGGCGAGGGGGGTTATCGAAACAAACCGTATGTGTGCGCCACGCCGTGCGGGTGGGTGGGTGATAAGATGCTATGGCTGTTCTTTGATAAGCTGGCTCCCTCGAATTCAAACGCATGGAATGTGAAGTTAGTCGACACTGTAAATGACAAGATTATCTCTGCTATTACAGCTGCGGCCTTGGGAACTGGAATGATTTGTAAAACTTGTTCGAGCTTTAGGGACAAGATGTCTTGGTATGGCTCAGCGTCTTTTAATAGTAAGGGGAGGATGAAATAGTATATTGCATAGCAAGGAGGAGAGAACCGTCTTTTTATGATGAGGGCAATGTAAAACACGCAAGCAGTAGAATACGCTCATTTCGTGCGGCTGCCATAAAAAAGTCTGAAGTTGTGTAAAAGGTCAGGATTCGTTCAAGAAGACATCGTTAAATTGAACATAGATGAAGCGGCTTATACTGCTCTTTTAAATTTTACGCAGGGGGCCTGCGAGAAGGCTTTCCAGAATATGCTCTGGAGGCAGCCAGAGGATCGGTGGATTTCTGAAAGGCTGTTAATTTTTTTAAGTAAATAGAATTTTCGAGCGCTTTGTACACACCTAAAATTAGCCTTGACCTTGCCAGGACTGTGAGTACACAAACTCTTTTTGATTATTCAAATACCAGACACGAAATAGCAGTTGCTATCAGTAAAGGAAAATCGGAGAAAGCCCTAGTCAGGATGTTCTTCTAGTGGAATTTTATAAATCTCTTCCGGAGTTAGATCTGGATTGCTTAGAACATCTTTTAATGAGGATCTGAGATAATGAGGGAGTCCGCTCTTCTAAGGGGGGTAATTCTCACGTGCATGATCCTCAAGGAGAGGGATAAAGCAGCTACTGGCTCATATATGAGGTCTGTCCGTCAAATATCTGATCGTGTGTTCTAACTTTGTACTTAGTTGTGCTATTATCAGAAACAGGCATTTACCATTTAGGGGGTTTTCTTTTTATTTTCTGCTGAAAAACATTTTTAAAGAGTGAAAAGCACCTATAAAGTTCACCTGCAAAAACAGTTTTCTCAAGATATCTATGTTCCTATGCAAATATTTTTTTGAGCCTAATTGGATATTGTTTATTGTCAAACGCCGATATTATGTACATTATTTCAACCTCCAGGCGTTGCATCCCTTATTCTTATATGCGTGAAAATGCTTTTTTTTTGCCCTGCGAAAATGGTGAAAATAATCAAATATTCAGAAAAATCATTTTATTCTGAAGAAAATCAAATTCTAAAGTTGTTCGTTTCAGGGTTCTCCACAAAAGTACATTTCAGGAGGGTAAACTAGCCCTTATAAGGCTTTTCACTTTACTTTAAAAAATTATTTGTACATACGGCTAAAGTAAGTGCATGCCCATGTGTTAACTACAAAAATAATTTTTAGATTTTAGTAAAAACACAAATATAGCGGTTATTGCATTTTGGAGGTTAAACTACCCCTACATACTGTGTTCATACGTAGCAACGATCAGAATGTCAGTAATTGATATCAGTGAAACTTTGCTGCATTGTAGAGTACAAAAAAGTAAAAGATACGTATATCTTTTCACCTGCGGAAAAACATTTTAAAGGGGATAAGCACCCCTGTAATGCAGCCTTCAAAAGTTTTTTCAGAATTCCTCTTTTATTATGCAATTTTTTTTAACCAGTTGGCGATAGTTTCTCATCGAACAAATATATTAAAATAAATCATTCCAAACTCTAGGGGTCGCATCCCATTCTTTATCAGGGTAAATTTTTTTTTTCTCTAAAAAAATTCTAAAATTCATCAAATACTCATAGAAATGATTTTATTCTAAAAAAATAAGATTCTGAAGTTGGCGCCTCCCGGGGTTGTTTAGAATAATGCATTTCAAGATGGTAAACTACCCCTTATTATTGTTTACTCTTCCTTGAAAAGATATTTGTATATTAAAGTTGTATCAGTGTATGCTGATGTGTTAACTAAAAATAATTTTTATATTCCAATACAACCACAAGAATAGCAGTAAGTGCATTTTGGGGGTTTACTACTCCTACAGGATGTATTCATATACAACCCCTGGTTCTTGTAATGTTGTATTTAATATCATCGTTCGACAAGAAACGATCGTCAACTAGTTTTAAACAAGAAATGTGTATAATAAAAGAGAAATTCGGAAAAAAACTTGTTGGGCGAATTTCAGGGGTGCTTATCCCCCTTAAAATGTTTTTCCACAGATAAAAAAATATACATATCTTTTACTTTTTTGTAATCTACAACGCAGCAAAGTTTCATTGACATCGGTTACTGCCACTCTGATCGTTGCTACGTACGAACACACAGTGTAGGGGTGTTTTAACCCCTAAAATGTAATAACCGTTCTATTTGTGTTTGTACTAAAATATAAAAATTATTTTCGTAGATAACACATGTCAATACACTTACTTTAGTTTGATGTGTATACATATTTTTTCAAGGAAAAGTGAAAAATAATAATGAGAGGTAGTTTACCCTCTTGGAATTTACTCTTTTTAGGAACCCTGGAATACTTCAACTTTGGAGTTTGTTTTTCTTCAAAATAAAATAATTTTTGTAAATATTTGATTATTTTTACAATTTTTGCAGAGCAAGAATTTGGAAATAAATCATTTTTATCCCTATAGAAAAATTCAAAGTGGCAATGGTTCTTTTCTTTAAAAAATCTAATGAAATATAGAAGAATATACCAACATTCTTATATCTAGTAAGTCAAGTTATTTTTCATTTTAAAAAATCTTTATGATTTCCATGAGTGATTATGAGATCTTTTTTTGAAGGTATTCTTCTCAAAAATTAGCGTTCTGATGATAACGTTGAATTACCAAGACAATCTTCATACAAACCCTACAATTTATAGAAAATTCGAAATGTACAGAGATGTAAAAATTTCCTATTTCTTAAATTATGACTTATATGGGCCAAAATATAAATCTATGGTTAAAAGCTTCAATGGAAATGCAAAAGATATTGGTATCAGAAATATTTTCGAAGGTAAATTTAATATGGGGCCGACTATAAGTTTTTCGAAATTGTGTTTCAAATTATTTAACGGTCAACATGCTTGATTTTGGAAGAAGTGATCTGAGTACTTACCGCCATAGCTTTACCACTGCTGCTACTACCCTGTTAGAAATGTTAGCAACATTCCGAAACATTTAAGTTACTGAGATTACTAAACTTTACGATATTAGGTTGCTGCAAACGAAATTCAGTAACTTTTATAATAAATTTATTGAATTTTCATTATTATTCAGAAACAGTATCTGAAAATTACAAAAAGTTTCCCGAAATTCCTGATTAGTAACAGAAAGAAGTGTGCAGTTCATATACTGCGCACTCCTCGCTTCTAGAAGGCTAAATCTGTCTGCTTGGCGTGGTTTGTCTTCCGTGCGTTTTTTTTTGGTGAAAAATAGAAGGAAAATGTTTCTTTTTCAAATTGCGATATAAATACACAGTGTATTAATTTAAAAATTACTTTCTGTGAATATTTTCGATACTTCCGTGACCTCGTGCTTGACCGCCGAATTCACCTTTAAAGACAAGTCTCGTTGCAAAGGGTCTCGGCTGGCTGTGTGCTCGACGCGTTGTGTAAACTGTGTGCAAGAAATGAAAAATTAGTGCAAACATTTTTGTCTATATGCAATTTATAATTGTTGGAAACTGGGCAGGTGAGGCTGAAACAGAAAAGAGAGATTTTAATCAACCACTTTATTAATACCCAACTTCCGGGTTACACGTGTGTATCTCTCGACGCGTGGCGTTCGACTAACCGCATCGTTAGTCTACACGGGAGACGGCGATTGAACAATGTACCTGGGCCCCTGGCTCCACAAATGTACATGTATATTTTAACACTCCCTCTCATTCTATTCTCCGTTTTTTTTATAACAAAATAAACTCTCTTACAATTATCGCTGTAAAAATAAATCTGACTTTGATACTAGATATAATTTACAATGACTATGCTTAGTAGCACTTCGATAATACATTCAGTTCAATCTTATTCATCACGGTCGGAGGACTTGTACATTTACAGGAACTCGAAACGATTTGGATTCTCTTTGCTCAAGTCCTGAAGATACGTGGCTTTGTAAGAAGCCAGTGAATTATTCCCGTGACTCAGTCATCTCGGAACATTCCTCTGTCTCTGTAAGCATACAAATGTAAGTTAATAGTGAATTAAATATCAATAGGGTCAATTTTTCATGTAATTTATGGGGCAATGCTTTGGTGAATAAATCAGCCAATTGGTCTCTTGACGCTATCCAAAGTATTTCAACGTAATTTTTATTCACGCATTCTTTAATATAGTGTTCTCGTCTCTCGACCATATGTCTCAATCTGTTACTAACATTGGTCTTAGCATACCCTTGTGAAGCCTGATTATCGCAGTACAAAGTTATTGGATGCAGATCTTTACTCAGTATGAATTTAAATGAATTGTGTATAGACATCAATTCTTGACAAGTCTCACTCATTGCCACATACTCCGCCTGACAGGTGGATAGTGCAATGCTGCTTTGCTTGTGAGTTCTCCATGCAATGGGATCTCCATATAATCTAATTATGTAACCACAAATTGTCAATGAATTCTTACAATCAGTAAGACTTGCATCTGAGTAAACAGTCATACTCTATGTTTTAACTTTGTACGTTAACTTATAGTGTCTCGTACCTGATAAGTACTGAAACACTCGTTTAACCATTAGCCAGTCAAACTCATATATGCAATGTCGGGACGAGTTGCATTTGCTAAGTACAGTAAGGATCCTATCGCTTCACGATACTGTGTATTAGAAGTGAGTGCAGTTGTCTACTCTTCTTCTTCTTCTCGACTTTTTCTCTCATGATCAGCAGCCTGATTGGATTTCATGGGTGATACTACAGGTTTACTTTGTTGAAATCCGAATTCGTCAAGCATTTTGCTTATAAGCTTTTCTTGACTCAGTTTAATGGTGTTTGCATTTGGATCTCTCTCGATTTTAATTCTTAAGAATTCTTTAGGATCGCCTAAGTCTCTTATAGAGAATTCTTTACTCAGCGAATCTCGTAGTGAATTCAACTCTCTAACGTCTTCACTAGCTACAAGTATATCATCTACATAGAACAACACCAAAACGGTTTTGTCTTCAGTCTTCTTAACAAATAGACAAGAATCTATGTCATCTGACTTGAATCCCAAGTTTAGCATGGCTGTTGAGAATTTGTCGTTCCATTTCTTCGGACTTATTGTCAACCCGTAAAGTGATTTTTCTAATTTCCATAAGAATTTTTGATTAGTTTCAGGATCGATAATTTCTCCTTCGAGCGTATGCAAATATATTTCCTCGTCAAGACTTCCATACAAAAAAGTAGTTTCAACATCTGTTTGCTTCAATTTTAGCTTGTTTTTATTGGCGATGGCAAGAAAGGCTCTTACCAATGATAATTGCAAAACAGGAGCATATGTTTCTCTCAAGTCATACTCATTACGATCCTGAAAACCTCTAGTGACCAGTCTAGCTTTAAACTTGAAGTTTTTATTCTCACTCCCCTTTCGTTTGAAAATCCATCGTGAACTAACTATATTGGGCTTGTGAATCTTGTCGTAAACTTTCGATTTCTCTATCACAGTATACACGCCTTTACTCTCAATAGCCGTGAGTTCGTTTTGAATTGCCTCTCTCCATTTGTCGCCTTGGGGCGAATTTATGGCTTCTCTGTAAGTTTTAGGATCTCCGTGAATATCAGGTAATAATGCGTGATATGCAAAATCACTTTTAAAGTCATCAACATATATCTACATTTTCAAGTTTCTCAGAAACTCCCTCTGATTCTATTAATGGATTTTGATCACTTGACTCTAAACTTGACGTTTTGGACATATCAGCTGTAGTTTCAAAAATTAGGTTCTGTACATTTTCTGTGTTATCTGGTTTTGAAATGTCTCTGTATACTTTGCTTTCAACTACTCTCACATGTCGGCTTTCATAGAGTTTACTTTGTTCCGGTACATACAATATAAAACCAGTTTGAAGATAACCTACTATACATCCTCTCAATGCTTGAACTCCGAATTTTATCCCGACGTGTCTAGGTATTCTAGCGTATGCAATGCACCCGAAACGTTTAATTTGTTCTATGTCAACTCTATATTTAGGGTTCAACACAGTAATAGGAATTTGCATGTTAATAGATGTATGTGGTGTTCGGTTATGTA